>VMDO01015332.1:0-51564 GCA_007922755.1 Pedetes capensis | reverse complement strand
TAGACTTCTAACTGGTTTGATTAGAAGTAAAATTGTTCATGGACTTTTTTTATTTTCAAATAATATAGATTTCTAACTGGTTTTCAAATAATATAGATTTCTAACTGGTTTTCAAATAATATAGACTTCTAACTGGTTTGATTAGAAGTACAATTGTTCATGGACTTTTTTTATTTTCAAATAATATAGATTTCTAACTGGTTTGATTGGAAGTAAACTACTTTTGAAAATCTGTAATGATTTCCAATCCTCCAGTAGAAGCATATAGAAGGATACCATAGTAGATACATCCTTTCCAAATGACCATCTTTTGTAAAAGAGGAGAACCAAGCCCCACCCAGTTATCTGAGCACATAGCTCACCTATACACATGGAACCTGCTTTACATCTACAGTAGGTATAGCTTGGGTTTTGTGAATGTGTGTGGCAGATGGCAGTTCCCACTTGTGTTCTTCCATAGCTGGCCTTCCCTGATATGAAAAGCAGCCCAGTCATTTGGGGACCGTGTGAAGAGCTTGTTGACTTAGGGAGTGATGAAAAGGCTGAGTAGCCCTGAAGAAAAAATAAATGAGAGAGTGTTTGGGAAATAATCTGAAAGGAAAGGGTGTCACCACCTCTGTGTCCTGGAACCCATAAAGGGATCTGAGTGTGCTGCAAAGGCCTGGGATGAGTGAGAGGCAGGGCCATGGGCAGTGGCCACACAAAGCTATTACCAGAGTCGAGCTAAGGTTGATTAGGTCCCCTATGACCCGGAGCTGGTGGACAACAGTGAAGCCATCTCCACACCTGATCCTGCTGATTCTCACTTCTATTTCTCTGCTGAAGCCTGCTCAAGGCTGAGGCCTGCAGCCCCTTTTAGACTTCCCTCTCCTGTTTCACTCTTCACCCTCTCTTCCTTCCCAAGGGACATCTCAGCCACCTGCTAAAGTGTTGAAACTCAGTGTAAACATGCAGAAGTTTAAGAAGGATTAGTTGAAAAACAAAAGTTTCAAATTTCATGAACGGACTGTGGAATAAAGTAAAGAAGTCTTTGGGGCAAAACCTGGGCCCCTAAATGACCGGGAGGGTGGTTTCCCAAGTGAAAGATGAATGGTTTGGTTGGTTTTAAAATTCATAACAAAAGGTTTGCTTTTCAAAACTGAGAATGTTAAACTGGAGCTTCAGAGACATTTTTTTCTCATGCTGTGAGTCAAATTTCAAGTCACATTAATCCTTAAAACAGTCTGTTATTCAGACACTCCTCCCATTTAACAATTACCTATTCAGAAGCCACTATTTTCCCACAGAGCCTTGCATTCCTGGGGCTCATCAGTGGACAAAGGAGACAAAGATTCCTGCTCTCACAAATCATAATTCTCATTGGAGGCAGACAATGAACAGTGGACATAAACAAGTCACCATGTGTCATAGGTTGAAATGTGCCTCCCCATGATTGGTAGGTCAAAAGCCAAAGTCCTACCTGCCAGAGTTACCACGTTTGGGAAGAGGGTCTTGGTAGATTTCACCAAGTTCAGCTGAGGTCATTAGAGAGGGTGGTCCCTTTCCCAATATGACTGGTGTCCTTACAGGGGGAGGAACATTTGAACAGACACACGAGGAACATCAGGTAACAATCCAACAGACACACAGAAGGAAGAGCACATGAGGACAGAGACAGAGGCTGAAGTTAGCCTTCCAGGAATCATACAAGACTGGGACTACTAGAAACTGGAAAAGTCAAACAGACTCCCCACCCCAGCACCTTTGGGAGGAAAATGGCCCTGCCAACAACCTTCATTTCATATGTCTAGCCTCCAGAAGTGTGACACTATATTATATACACATATATGCTATGGCCTGCAGCCATAGCACTATGTTATCCGATTCCCTCAAATCTCTGAAGCCAAGCACAGTTGGGCTTGGTTAGTACCTAGATGGGAGACCACCTGGGAAGACCAGATACTGTAGGCTTGGGAAAAGGACCCGGCAACCCACTCCCAAAAATCAATCTGCCATTGAAAACCCAATGAATAGCAGAGAAGTACTGACAGTAGTTGTAAGTAGATCCAGGCCCCACCTAGTTATCTGAGCACATAGCCCACCTACACACATGGAACCTGCTTTATATCTGCACTAGGTACAGCTTGGGTTTTGTGAATGTGTGTGGCAGGTGGCAGTTCCCACTTGTGTTCTTCCATAGGTGGCCTTCCCTAACATGATGTAAAAGAGGAGATCCAGGCCACAGATAAGCCCGTTATAACTCTTGTACAAACTGTTGTACGTAGGTTCACTATGAGTCAGACACTGACTCAAGGGCACCTAACAACAGCATATACTATGAGTTGGACATAACTCGGTGAGTTGGACATAACTCAGCGGCACCTAACACCAATAAGAATATTGTCGTAAGGCTTCAATTTTTGGTCATTTGTTATAGCAGCAGGAGACTACTAATATATCAAGCATAAAAGAAAATGGTAACTGATAACAACAAAAAATAAAGCAGAAAAGGTAGGAGGAGGAGGTTTGAGGAATCAAGAGATGAGTGAGACTCCGCTTTACATTAGGTGGTCAGGGGAGGACTTCTTGTCACCATACCATCCAGCCCAAAGTTGAGGATGGAAGCCCAAAGGCCGTCTAAAAGGAGGATGCACAAGAATGGGGACTTCTCAACTGAAGTCCAACACATTGCAGCAGAAGGAGCTGAGTGTAAGGGAGAGGTGTAAGGGAGTGGTGTAAGGGAGTGGGAAGTGGGGTGAGGGCTCACAGATCAGCTCACAGGGCAATGGTGTCCATTGCAGGGGCCTAGGCTTTTGGGATGTGGCCTGTGGTTGGGCTTTTTCATGAGTATCATGATTTATTTTGTAAATGAACTTTGTTTTGTTTTGTTTTGCCCAAGCTGGACTCAAACCCACAATCCTCCTGCCTTCATCTGGGTACTTGGATGATAGATATGAGCTGCAGCCCCTGGCTGTATTGAATGTTTGAATGCAGTTGCACAACTACTGTATTGAGATTCATGCACTGGGAGCAAGGGAACAATTTAAGGCACCCCTGTGCTCATCATGGCAAGTGATGATGATAGCTTCAGCCTGAATGGCAGCCAAGTTGCTAGTGATAAGAGACAAGATTCTGGATGCATTTTGAAGGTGGAGCCAGTGCAATGTCCTTAAAGGCTGTGTGTGGTTCGTGAGAGAAAGAGGGCAGCCAGGGCAGGCTCTGAGGTTTTGAGTTTGGCAACTGATGGGATGGAATTGCCCCACAGAAAGGATGTGAAATCTTGATGTAGAGAAGGTAGCGAAGGTCAGTTCTGACATTTGAAATCTAATCTATCTAATAGATGTCAATATGGATCTAGGTGTCAGCAGGAGGCAGCTGGTGCTGTCCAACATGGGAGATCAGAACAAAGGGACCATCCCCAAGGTGCAGGGAAGGTGGAGGGCAAGCCGTCCCAACAGAGCCAGCCACTGTGGGCAGCAGTCGGCATCCATGTCTCACCCATTGCACAGCCAAGGAGCCAGGGCTGCAGGGAGCAGCTTGGGGCAAGACAGGCAGGAATCAGGGCCTTCTCCAGGGATAAGTGGCCAACTGCAGCAGCCAGTGTCCTCACTGCAATCTTCCCAGCCCCTGTGTCTCTTCCTTGTGCCTCTCACACATGAGACCCTGCAGAATGCAGAGAGAGAGCACACTTGCCCATGAAGCCTGGCCTCCCAGGGTGGAGCCTGCACCCACAAGGCCGATAGAGGGTGTTCCATTCAGCCCTTGAGCAATGCAGGTATTTTTTCATGAGAACGACAGGACTCCATAGGCACCATGTCATCAGGTTCCCTGCCCAATCTTAGGATCCAAATACTGGGACACTCAAACACTGTAGCATCTTAAAGAGGGGCAGGAAGGAGGTTTCCTAATCTCACCAACTGACAAACTAGCATGAAACTGACGTCCACATTCTTCCATGGTGTAGCCCAGCTTAAACAAAAACCTCCATATCATCGGTCTTTTTGACAATGGTGTTGCCAAAAAACTCCATGTCATTAGCCTAAAGCCTGTGGCCCTGCTTCCCTCTTTGGCCTGATCAATCCATTTTTCTTCTTTTTTTGACCAATCACATCACATCAAGTCATGTTCAGTGATTGGATGGGGCTGCCTCTTGCCTATCTCTTTGGCCTTAGGATGCTGTCTTTTTGTTTTGGTGTTTCTCCCTGGAAGTCCCTGCCACCTTCTTCTCTTGAATACCTCCTCCATCAGCCCACTGAGTAATACTTTCTCCAAGAGTGACTGTCCTCGGGAAAGAGGGAGGAGCAAGGAGAGGCCACACAGGCAAATAACCAGCAATGGCTGGCCAACTGCATTCTGCTAACGCTGATTGGTTTCCATCCTGCGAAGTTCCTGCCCAATCTAGGGGGTCAGTCAGCCTCGGTCCTTCCTCTGCTAATCACCAGGGCCCTGCAGTTTGCTCTGTAGCCTGACCAAATGTCACTGTCATCTTTGGGAACTTACTTCTCTCCCCAGTGTTTGCTATAAAGTCCTGTGGGAAGGACCCCAGCTCTGGCACCCACTCTCCAGCACAGTTGGCATGTCAAGGCCTCTTTGTTGAGTGACTGTCCGAATGTGGAGTCTGTCAATTGTGAAAAGATCGCCATGTAGTTCCCTTCCAGAAAGGCAATTATATCGCCTTCTATACTGTGTCCTGAAGAACCCAAAGATGAGCTTAACCTTCTTTCTTCTCGGCAACAGCAGCTGAAGGAACTTCAAATATTTCCTCAAATACCAAGATAACTTAGGAAACTATGCAATGCTGGTAATTTTTTGGTCCTATTTTTGGCCTTTTATTTCCTTCTATTACTTATATAACAATTATGGTTTTGGTCTAAATGAGAGGTTTCACTGTTGAATAAAAGAATGTCATATTTCTTCTGCCTATTTCAAAATAACTCATTTCAATTTTAACCCAGAGTCACTCCTGTTCCAGTAGAGTAAAGCAAGGAAGACACATGCATTTTTCACTAGAAATGAAGTCTCTTGTTAAACATAAACAATGTTTCAAATGTGGGTAAGAGAAAAAAAAACTCACTTGTTTTTGTTGTTAGGTGCCCTGGAATCACTGTTCAACTCATAGAGACCCTATGTATAATAGGAAAAACACTATTGCTAGTGCTTCTCTGCTATTATAGGGTTTTCAATGGCTATTTGCTTTTTATTTTGTGGGGGAAGGTTACCAGGTACTTCTCCCAAGCCACAGCACCTAGTGTTCCCAGGCGGTCTCCCATCCAAGTACTAACCACACATGACCTGGCTTGGCTTCAGAGATCTAATGGGATCAGATGCAACAGTGGTACTGCTGCAAGCAATCTCATTTGCAGATAGTTAAAATTATTCTTGAAACATCTGGGTATTACAAAGTTAAGAAACAGAATAAATTCTCTGTCTAATTTTTGCTTTATAAAAATATATTGATTTAATAATAAGCATGACCTTACCTTACGCATCTAAATGCATCAAACATTTAAAATAATGTTATTAATTTATAAGTACTAATTAAGAGCTTCTTCTCTATTTTGTTTCAGGAAAATATTAGAGGTGTTCATTATAAGATGGAATTAAAGAAAAATACCTTTATTTTATTTTTCTTTTTGCTGTGCTGAGGATGGATCCCAGGGCCTTGAGCATGCTAGACAAGTACTCTACCCCTGAGCGGCACCCCAAGCCCAAGGTTCATTTGCCTTTATAAATCTATTAAACATTCTTTAAATAAGCCATGTAACTGAAGTTTTTATCATTTTTAACTTGAAAATACTATATAAGTATAGCAATTATTTTGTAAAGTGATACTTAATATTGAGAATACTGTCTAAAATTCACTAGATTCCAGAAAGGCCAGAAACTCTACTTTCTCAGTAATGAATGACCTCTGTATTCTAATATCAAAAAAGCATAACAAAGGGAGAGTATATACCCTTCAGGATGAATGAAATTATCCTTCACATCAATAATTACACTTTCCCATAACTAACTTGTTAAACAGATTTCTCCCAAGAGATCTATTTCAGTCACACTGTTTGCCAGAAAAAAATATTTTGTCTGTGTGAAAAGTACACTGTTAGAACTCTTTGCCTCTTTTTAAGGAAAGAGGCATTTAAAAGGTATTAATAATTTATGTGGAAGAAAAAAATTAAAGACCAAGATCATGCTGCAGTAATAAGCCCAGAAAGGGGAGACCTTGGCTCTAAGTCATGTGACTTCATAAAAGCTCCCCTCCTTTTTATTATATTTTTCTATAGGGAAAAGGAACATTTGGGGCTAAGTCATAGAAGGACCCTTTCCTATGAATCTGTCATCTTTATATTTTAAAATGGAGAAGAGACAGAATTTAAAAGATTGATTTTGGGTGAGCTCAATTACTCCATTTGAAAGAAGAGTCACATAATAATTTGATTTACTGACCATTGTAAGGTCATAAATCATGATGGAGTAGGCTAAAGCTGAGATGCTATCATTTTTAACCTGGGCTGTGATTACGAAAATAGAGAAAATCAAAGGTAGAGGCGATCTTAGTTTGAGATTGCTGATGTAAGATACAAATATTTTAACAATTATAGAGTGGTTGATGCTGGTATAATAGCTCTGCAAATCATCATAAATTAGAGCTTTTTTAAAAAGAATTCTGAGGCATAGAAGCAATTTTACAAACATTTTGTGGCAAAAATACCCACCAAGGAAAACTTTTGGAGAATTATATATACACACATGGGAATTCAATAACCCAAAGGAGTGGGCACATATTAAAATACATATGTATGTATATGTGATATATATTGATATGTAGGTATATGCAGATAAATAAGGATACATAATATTAATGACTATATTACTTGTTACTCTGTTACTTATTACATAGTACTAATGTTTATATTACATTATTACCTTGTTTTATATATATATATAGTTAATACTATTTATTATTGTTACTATATTACTTATCACCTATACAATGTCAATAATGACTATATCACTGCAATACTACATACTGTATGTGATCTACTGTAATACTATAATACTGTATATGATCTTATTAATATCATGAGTCTCTATAATATTGCATTGTTAAATGGTTTTCTTTTGTGTGTGTAGTGTGGTACTGCAGGTTGAACCTAGGGCCTTGCATTTGCATGCTTTGTAAGTGCTGGACCACTGAGCTCCATGCCTAACCCATTTATTTAGGTTTTGAGACAGGGTCTCACTAAATTACACAGACTGCTTCTGGTCTCGAACTTGCAATCCTCCTGCCTCTGCCTCCCGAGTCTCTGGGATTACAGCCATGCACCACCATGCCTGGCTAACATATGTTTTAATAAAGAAGAGACAGATTCAGAGAAGTGAATATTGTGAAGAATTTCCATTTTCATGTCTCATTTCTAGGAGCATGAGTGCTTAAATTGAGCTTTTTTATTCTTTTGTCACATACATTTTTGGTTAATAGATAATCTAGAAAGTGGTTATTTGCATGTTTGGGATATGTTTGATTTTAAGGTTGGACACTTAGTCAGTATGGTAAAAATCTGTCAGTAAGGTTCTTGGGTTACATACATGGAAGCTAGTTATTAGAAACTGGTTATACCTGCCTCCCTGATAGAGCTTTTAACACTGATTACTACCCATGCTGTGTTTAACTCATAAAGCAGTTACTAGCTGTTAGAATTATTTACTTACCTTGAAATTTTCCCATAAAGATCATTGCTACCAATTGTTAGGTTAATAGTGGCTCATTATCATATCCTTATTCATACCACCAAAGCAATAAATGCTTTAAATAACATATGTATTATGGAACAAAGAGAGATGAAAGCTCACCCTTCAGAGTACTTAGAAAAGTGGTCTAGCAAAACATATGAAAACTGTAATTTTTAATTCAGGCATGAAGGCGTTGTATCATTTTTTCACATTAGGAGAAGCCTCAGTTCTCAGGCTCCACAAATAGTCAGGAATGCTGTTTTTTTTCCCTCCATTTTGCTAGATGCAAACAAGCTCAGTGAAGTTGAAAGCCTTGTTCCAAGCAAGTAGGAGAGGCAAAAGAAAGGCAAGCATGCATTTTCTGTTCTTCTCTGTAGTATTGTCTGTCCAAATTCAAGTGCAGAGGGCAGCTCAATCCCTTACATTTGCGTCCTGAGTCCTTGGCTGATTGTGTTATCACTTAAACCTTTAGAATAACAAACCTGATACTCTGCAAGGTATTCTGGAATTTGTTAGCAATCTAGTGACAATAGCTCTAAAAACTCTAAAACGTAGATCTCTCTCCAGTCTACTTAACAAAGCTAAACAACAATAAGAACAACAAAATCTCCCTAAACAAAAAGAATTTTTCTCCTTGATTAATCTTGGAGTTCGTTATGTTAATAAAATAATGTGAAGAGTAACCAAGTCTCTTTTCAGCAATAGTTATATTCAGATTTTCTCAGTGCTTCTACCTCCTATAAAACTCTCATTAACTTTCAGGATAAATATGGTGAGTACAATTGTGGAATTGCCAAACATGAGGCTTGGGTTCAGAGCAGGTACATGAAGACCATGCAAAAGCTATACAGCCTCCTGTCCTCAAAGAGTCAGTATTGGCTCTAGTGATTAGTGATAGCTACAGTTAATAAGGCTCAGAAGTAGGCTTTATGAAAGGTTCACCGTTAGAAAACAAACCCCATAAGGTTCGGGATTTTAGTTGTTTCCTCCTGTATCTTCAACATTTAAAGGAATGCCTGGCAAGTATTTATTCCCTGAATAATAAGAATTAATATTAAAAACAAAACTGTCAAATGCCTAGGATGAAAGTACACATTTCCCAAGTTTTTTGGTTAATTTCAATTTGACCACTTGATAAAAGGAAACATTGAAGAATTTAGGAAAAACTTAATCCTGAAATCCCATTGTACATGGTGTTGGGTTTACTCTTCAAGGGTAGACTTAAGACATTCAGATGTAAAATCCTGTAGGCTATGAAGAATCTCATTCTTCATGATGGCAGAAGGCCCAAAGTGTGATGCAAGGACAGTTGCAACTCTCAATTCTGGCTACTGTTAAAGTAACTGGCTGCCGGGCTGCCTGTAATCCCAGTGACTTGGAAGGCAGAGGGAGGAGGATGCTGAGTTTGGGGCCAGAGGCAGCCTGTGTAACTTGGTGAGCCTCTGACTCAAAATAAATAAATAAATAAATAAATAAATAGGCTGGAGGTGGAGTCCAGTGATAGAGCACTTACAAAATATATGTGAGGCTCTGGGTTCAAACCCAATTTGGCAAAAAACAAAACAAAACAAAACAAACAACGACAATAAATCCTCTCTCATCCCCTCTCATTCTTTCCCTTTCTCATTTTCCTTTCTTTTGTTAATAGTTCTTTTAATTAATTTGTCTAATTTTAAGAATCACTCGGTACATTATAAATGGCCAAGTTTGGGAAATACTGTTTCAGCTGACTCATAGGTCTCTTTGCCATGGATGTTCCTATCATCAGGATCTCCAATTTTCTACACTGAGCCACTAATATCCTTTCTGCCAAGAGTCTAAGATCAATGTAACTGGAAATCAAATCTGACCGGAAGGCTTTGGTGCCCAGGGTCCTCCATATCTCGACACCACTTCTCATTTTAACTGTTTCAAGTCTACTCAAAGGACCAAACACCAAAGAGGTGGAATGATCAGGTCACTATGCCTGACTCCATCAACTTTTCTCATTTCCATGTTTATCTCCCCTCACTGATCAGTTTTCCAGTGACATGCTCCACCTGTCCAATAAACCATAATCTCAGAAGATCATCTATCATTGATTATTTATATTTTCAGGTACTGAGTCAATATGTTTCCTCACTTTCTGCATTATATGTATTTAACCTCATCTCAGTTTTTGAATAAAATTTTACTCCCTGTTGAAAGAATTTTAGTCATTAGAGGACTAGAAAGGGAAGCCAAACTTGAAGCCAGAACAATTTCACCTGGACAATTAATGCAACAGGGATTAGCAGTGAATTTACCACAAGTAAAAAACTCTAATAAACTCTATGGACATGGATTTATGAGAACCTCAGACATTATACCAAGGTGGTTCTTCCTTGAGTGATGGATGCATTACTCTGTATTTGAGAAGTGTTAATTGATGTAGCCAGATCATTATATTGACCTGCTTTTCACACCTCAAATCCCAAGTTTATTTTACTGAAGTAAAAGGCTCAAGCCCAGTGTCCTACTGTTCATCTCATCCCTATTGGAATGCTTGTATCATGACAAATGCTCAGAGAATTTGATTTATTATCTGACCTTTCATTACTGGTAATTTTAGGAGAGCACTGATATAATTTCCCAGATCTAAGCTTTGGCATCTGATGGCTCTTACCTCAAATTCTTACTCTAATACTTTTAGCTGAGAGTCTTTGAGCATGTTACTGGAAGATTCTCGCCCTCAGCTAAGATAGCGACACCTTAAGGATGTTATTTATTGCAATACTGTGGCACGCATTTGTGAATCAGAGTGGCTAACAACGTACAGCTATCTCTTTTCTCTAGGTTGTCTTTTCTTCTTCCAGGTTACTCCTATCTTTCCTATTATGCTTGAATAACTTTTGAGTAGGGGAAGATAGTGATGGAAGGAGGAGAGTCAGTGTCCTTTGAAACCT
The DNA here is from genome assembly GCA_007922755.1 of Pedetes capensis. NCBI lineage: Eukaryota > Metazoa > Chordata > Mammalia > Rodentia > Pedetidae > Pedetes > Pedetes capensis. The sequence continues at coordinate 40,930 of VMDO01015332.1, read as the reverse complement.
AGACAACGTGGTACTTTCATTTATTTCACTTCTACTTCTGCTTTCCTAAGTGTCAGGCCACAAACTCATGACTCACATTTCCTCCTCCAATGATAAAGTTTGCCTTTCATGTAACCAGCTGCTTCCAGCAGAGGGAGGAAGTATGACCAGAAGGACATCTCCCATTGAACTGTACTGCATTCTCATTAATTTTTGCAGTTAAATGCCAGAAGAATTGCACAATCAGTTGGAGAGGAAGGGAAAGAAGTGAAATGATTAAAATTTGACTTTACAGGAGGACCCTGGTTGTTCTGAAGGAACATAGACTTTATTTAATTTGGCACTTTCATATGTGAAATATGGCAAATATGTAAGCTAATCATTGAAACGATCATTCTACTATTAAAGTTTAACAGTATCAGCATGAAGACATCTCTGCCCTCAGATTGGAACACTTAACTACTGTTTTTGATGATGAATTTAACATAAAATGTGAAATTTGATGAAAGACTTAATAAGGGCTTTATTGTAAAAAGAAAAACATAGCCATAATATACACATATACATACATAGCATAAGTATCATCTAGAAATATAACTATATTACCACATAAAACATGCTTCTACATATGCATATAATTATATATTTGGATCTATAACCTTTCATAAGAATCATTTATAAGCCAGGGATGGTGGCGCACTCCTGTAATCCCAGCAGTTTGGGAGGCAGAGGCAGGAGAATCGCAAGTTTGAGACTAAAGGCAGTCTGTATAATTTGGCGAGACCCTGTCTCAAAAAAGTAAAAAAAAATAAAAAAAAAATTGGGCTGGGGGTGCAGCTCAGTGCTCCAGCACTAACAGAGCATGCAAGCCTGAGGTCCTGGATTCGACCCCCAGTACTGCAAAAAAAAAAAAAAAAAAGAATCATTTACATATATATTCCTGCACAAAATATTTCCTTTGCATTATATATATGTATATATGTATATATATATATCTATATCTATCTATCTATCTATATATATATACACTGAATATACAAATAAGTATATTTACAGTTATGTGCCTATACATAGTACATACCTATAGAATAGATCTATACATATATAAATTAATGTGTGTATAACAGATTCACAGAATAATATAAGAATATATTTTCATATGTTGAATGTTGTGAATAACACCACAACAAACATGAATGAGCAGGTATCTCTACAGTATATTGATTTATATTCTTTTCAGTACATACCCTAGAGTGATACAGCTGGGTCATATGGCAGTTCTATTTGTTATTTTTTAAGGAACCACCATACTGATTTCCAGAGAGGCTGTACCAACCACATTTCCACCAGCAGTGTAAAAGGGTTCCTTTGTCCCTGATCCTCACCAGCTTTTGTTGTTGTTTGTTTTGTTGATACTAGATGTCCTGACTGGGGTAAGATGGTATTTCAATGTAGTTTTCAATGTCCATTTCCCTGATGGCTAAGAATTTTGAACAGTTTTCCATACAATTCTTCACCATTTTTAATTCTTTTGAGAATTGTCTGTGCAACTTGATGTCTATCATAAGATGAATGGATAATGAAAATGTAGTGTATATACACAATGGAATTTTATTCAACCATAAAAGAAGACAAAATTATGGCATTTGGATGGAACTAGAAGTCGTCATTTTTAAGTGAAGTAAATCAGAACCAGAAGGATAAACATCACGTTTCCTCTTACATATGGATGCTACAAGTGTGTGTGTGTGTGTGTGTGTGTGTGTGTGTCTGTGTGTGTGTGTGTGTGTGTATTGGCCTGCAGCTGTACCACACTGGCATCAATCCCATTAGATCTCAGAAGCTAAGCAGTGTCGGGCTTTGTTAGTACTTGGAAGGGACACTGTCTGGGAATACCAGGTGCTGTAGGCTTAGGAGAAGCATCTGGCAACTCACTCCCCAAAAAGCCTTCAGCCATTGAAAACCCTATGAATAGCAGAGAAGCACTGACATAGCACTAGCCATAGCACAGTGTCAGGTAGAGTTTCATTCTCTTGTACATAGGGTCACTATGAGTAGCACCAGACTAGACAGCACCTAACAACAACAACAACAACAACAACAACAACAACACATACACGCATACACACACACACATACTTTATGTGTATCCAATGTTTTAATATATATGTCATGAAATTTGTTGTTAGTTGCCATCAAGTTGGGTCCGACTCATAGTAACTCTATATAAAAGAGAACGAAACAGTACCCGAGATTGTGCCATACCTGGCACTATTTTCAGGGCTTCTCTGCTATTCATAGAGTTATCAATGGCTAATTATTTCAGAAGTGGGTGGGAAGGTCCTTCTCCAAAGCCTACAGCACCCAGTATTCCCAAGTGGTCTCCCATCCAAGGACTAACCAGGCTGACCCTGCTTTGGTTCCAAGATCTGTTAAGATATGATGCCAGGGTGGAATGGCTATAGGCAGCATGAAAATAGAAGGGACTAAAAAGAGGGGGAGAATCAATAAGAAAGGGTCATGGTGAAGAGAAAAGAAATATCATGTTTTGGTCTGAAAAACAGAATCTGGAGATACATACATATATAATTGTTAGGTGATAATGGCAATAAATAATTCACGTGACTGGTTTATGTAAAAAAAAAAATGTATGCTTTTCCTGAATCAATGGATTTAAAATGTGATTCTGGATCAACACATCACCTGGGAACTTGTTAAACCTGTAAATTCTCAGGCCCACTCGGCCCACCTGGATTAGAAAACTTGAGGCCTAGCAGCTGTGTTTAACAAGTCCTCCAGGGGATCCTGATTAACAAATCAGTATGGCTTGTATGCGAAAGACTATTATGTCCATTCCACAGTAAATAGAATTTGTGCATATTTGACTGGCAGGAGCATACATATATGCTCTCTGCTACTAAATAGAGTATATATTTGAATATGTTCATACAGTTTAAAGCAACTGCCCATTAATTAGAGGCAGATCAAGCAGTTGGTGTTTTAAGCTCTCTGGCATACAGAGGGATCTTGCTCACAATCCCCTTCCCAGCATTGCACAGAACCTAGGTGGTGGTGGAGGGAAACTGAGTTCACACAGTAGGGTGAAAAGGTGCCAAGGATGCAGCAGGGCATCTGTGGGAGGATGACTGAGCACCACAAGGCAGAGCTCTCCATCACTAGATGGGCTCACACTGCTTGGGTGTAGTGTACCTTCAATTCCGTACTAACTTTGGGGGATGAATAATGCATTTTCTAAACAGTATTATAACCACAATATTTTTGTGTTTTCTCAGCTTGCATAAACACATCTCCATGTGGTTCAATAAGAGATGAAATCAAAAGGGTGTGAGGAGTACCCAGAAGCACTTAAGGTGATATTAGCTCCTTTTATTAATTTCTGGCTTTATCATTGCTAGTCTTGTAATAGAATATTTATTAAGTGTCTTTTATATGCTCAATACTCACTAAAATATAGTGGAAGTTTCTTGGAAAAATGGAAGGATTCATCCTTGCCCTGGGTCAGCCTCCAGTTCTGTGCATGGTAATATGAATCACAAGATAAAGACAAACAAGGTCTCAGAGGGCAATGCTGTACTTCCCTGGATCATGCTGACATTGTAAGTAGTAGAGAGAGTAAACTAGACAGTGAGAATTTTGGTAGGATATGTGGGGTTTACAATAGGATTTGAAGAGCAAAGAGTATTTTACCCGGGAAGCTAAGGCAGAAAACTTTGATATGTGCTGATTTCCTTATCTATCACTTTTCCCCTGACTGAAAAGCTACTGCAATGCAGGTAGGAAATATTGAGAATGATGGGAATTTAAAATGTTCAAATCATAATATAAAAACCAAATATGGTGCGTGTTTGAGAACTTCAACTTGAGACCCACTGGGTCTTTGTATCCCAGATGTTATTACAGAGGTCTTCAGAGCAGACATGAACATGGCCATCTTCTTCTTAGTGTAACAATTCATCATAGCTCAAGTGCTCTCATAAGCCCTGGAACACTTACACCACCTTGTTGTTTTTAGGTTCCATCAAGTTGGTGTCTGATTCATAGTCACCCTATGTAAAACAGGCAAAACACTGTTGTCGTGCTTCTCTGCTATATGTAGGGTTTTCAATGGCTGATAGTTTGGGGGTAATGTGTTGTCAGGTCCTTCTCCCAAGCCTATAGCACCTGGTGTTCCCAGGTGGTCTCCTATTCAAGTACTAACCAGGCCAGATCCTGTTTAGCTTCCAAGATCTGACTGGATCTGACACCATAGTGGTGGTATAGCTGTAGGCAAAAGTGTACCGCTGGCTGGCTTTGAACTCGAGATCTGCCTGCCTCATTCTCCTCAGCAAGTTGATTATGGTTGTGAGCTACCACAGCCAGCTACCCCACCTACTAAGTGCAAAATGTCCGCTAACTTCTGAATCAGAGCTAAAGGCTTTCTCTCAGAGCTGCACCTCTCTGTGTCTAAGCCACTGTCAGGAAAAGGTCCACACTCTGAGCTCCAGCATTGCCACTGTGACTCAAAGGATGAATCTAGGTTTAAATAACTTGTCTCCCAAATTGGTCCTTCTACTTTGTCTTTTATTCTCCAATTCATTTTCTACACTGCCACTAGAGTAAGGTTACCAGATTTAGCACATGAAATTACAAGATACCCAGTGAAATTTGAATTTCAGGATAGCAATGAATAATTTTTTAGTGTATATATATCTCATGCAAGATTTAAGACATGCTTATATTTAAAGGATATGTCATTATTTATCTGAAATTTAACTGTATTTTATCTGCCAACCCTGTATCACAATGCTGCTTCCAAATGCTTATCTAATTACACCACTTATCTCTTTACAGCCCCTGTCTAATCCAAGCTGGGGAGGGCATATATGGTCCCTTGTGAAATAGCTCCTTACTTCCTGATTTATTTTCACCCTTCTCTCAGATATGAAAGCCTAGCATTCTTACAATTTAGCCAATGCACAAAAATAATTGTTAGATGCCGTCAAGTCATGTCTGACTCATAATGATCCTCATAGGGTTTTCAATGGCTGACTGGAGATTCCTTCAAGAATGGATTGATATGTCCTTCTCCCATGTGAAAATAGTATATGGCATATAATTATATATCATTTATATAATCATGTAGGGCTGGAATGTCCCCTGAACATGACTCTGCCTGTTTTGCAAATAAATCTTTGTATATACCATTGTGTGTTCCTCAAATGCTGCTCTAGTTGCCTCCCCAACACCTTACTACTAATTCCTTAACTCTTCTCCAATGTCTGATTTCATTCCAAATCTCTAAGTGGTCTGGTCTGAATGATCTTCCCCTCTGCTCTTTGTCATAAGACCTATGCATTTATTTGTCTGAGACCTAATATCATAATTTGTTATGATTACCTATTAATCTTCCTCCCCCTTGATCATGAAAACCTTTCAAGGGGACATCTTATCTTTCATCCCTTTTCCCCCAAACTTTGAGAGCTTTCTTTCACATTACACAAAAAAGTGGATGTTGAATGTATGAATAAATCAAGTTGACCTCATTATATCTTTTTCTAAAGTAAACATTAGATCAAGACTATGTGGGGCTGCAGTGAATACATTTAGTATGTTTTATCCATTCTTCAATTGAGAAATGATCAGCCATGGTTCACTATTGGAATGGATTGATGAATACCATGGATGATGATTTCTGAAAGGAAGCTATTCAACCCAGCCCAAGCACACTGATATATATTCAATATCAATTGATTCTACTAGATTACAACACATCGAATATACATTTTGGTTTTGGCATTTTGTAAAATTTGACTATGTTTCAAAGGAAAATAGACTTTTTTATTAATTTCTTAAATAAATAAGACAGAAAATCATTGAAAGTTTTCAGGTTTCTCCTAAAATAATTAACAGAGACGGCACCTCTTTGCAGTTGATGTCAGAGAAGCATTTTTTAAACAACTCCTCATTTCTAGAAATACATTCTACTCATTAAATTGCTTAACTGTTCTGTTTTTTCATGGAATGTTTATTAAGTGCAGATTACCATGCTAGGAATACACAAATTATTAGCCCATGAGTAGAAGAATCTAAATACTCCTGACACATCAGGTAAACTTTCTGAAAAATGTGACGCCTTCACCAAATATTGAAAGACGGGTACACATTACAGACATGATCAAGCAAAATGTGAGAAGGCTTTCCATGTTGAAGGATTTGTTTGTTACTGATTTTCTACTTATGAGGCTGAAGAACAAAAGCTCTATGTGTCATATGTTGAAGTTCTATGGTAAAGAAGATAAAATTTAAGTATGAAAGATTTGGAATTGTAAAAGTGAAACAACTTGGCTGATGTGGAGCAGAATGGAAGAAAATTTTTAATCGAAATGAGAGTAGATAGGGAAGCCAAGGTGGATTTTTGGTAGCAAAGATACAGGCAGAACATTGTGGACAGGAAGTGTAATATCACAGAGGCAAAGAATGGCTTCAAAACAGAAATATGAAGGTAATGCTACAAGCCAAATGTACTTGCGAAGATGTGAAAACATTTTGGCAGACACATTGTTAAGCTCCAGTTAAATACTTATGTAGAAACACATGGGTTCATAAGGTTTAGGAACCAGTGGGTTGAAGCTAAAAGACTTGTTTCTTAATGTTATGAAGTAGCCTTCAAAGCCTCCTTGTACCCAAGTCCATGTGCTCAGCTTGTTTGATGTGAACTATGTCTTTTCTAGATAACTTGGTGGTAAAGTTGCACAGGTTTTGAAGTCAAAGGAATCCCGGAGTGAAATTTGAGGTTCTATACATCTCTTGGAGCTTCAAAAAGTCACTGAAACTTCCTGAGTCTCAGTTGATAAGAAAGATAGATTTTAGATAGATAAGAAAGAAAGATTTTAAAGATAATAATTTAAAATTCGGACAATTGATCCATTATAAGAAAAATGTTGAGAGTTACACCAGTTACTGTTTGTAATCACACCTGCAGTTGCTTTGAAAAAGAAGAATACAATTGTGTGTAGGACAATTATCTTCTTTATATTCTGGAGAGAATGTGAGGATGGTATTTTTAGTTCTGATAAATAATGCTCCTATAAAGAACCAAAAAGGGAGCACGCACATATATATTTTTCTGTCAGAATGGAATAGTTATATTAATAAAACTTATGAAAAGTTTGCTCCCAAGTCTGATACTTTTCAGAACTCATATTTGGAAAGTCTTAATGCTAAATCTACTTTCCCTAAATTATAGGTAATTAAACTAATATGAGTCAAGTCCAAACTATACTTAGCTATTTGAATGACTTTCTTGCTAACATATTTTAGAATCATGACATGTCCTTCTGTTTCATTGCCAGTTTTGAAAGTCAAAATATCCTCAAACTAGAAATGGCCCCTTATTAAATCAAGATGGAAGTTGCAAAAGAGAGAATTCTACTCTGTATTTTAAAGGGTCAGTCTACCACTTACCTAGCATTGTATCCTCCCTGTTGTATAAACAATGCCATCACATAAATATATAGCAGCTGCTACATCTTAGAGTACATTCATAGTGTTTTTGGGTCCTCACCAAGAGGCCATAATACAGGCAGGAAACAAGGTTTAATTTGTTAGGTAAGAGAGGAATATCATACCTAAAAGGAAGTGACTTCTCCTCTTCCTGTCTGAGAGGGAGGATTAGAATACCATGTGGTTCAGAATGGTCCAGTATGATTTTCACATGATTCACTGGGAAACTTTTCCCATCTGACTTGTTTCCTGGTTTGAATAGCTATATAAGATATGGAATTAATATATATGGGGAAATAGCTAGCTAGCTAGCAACAAAGAAAGAATGAAGAAAAGAAATAAAAATAATAAAAGGAAACTTGGATATAAATGATTGCACATAGGTAATACATATTCCTATCTTCATTATGCTTAATACATTAAATTGAATGATATGTTGCCACTGCTTGATTATATACAATGGAAGAAATTCCTATATAAGATAATTTTGACTCCAAAACATAATAAAATCACACTCTTTGGAACACGTGAATTCTTATACGTTTTACCTTAATTCATTCCACAATTATTGATTGAATTTCCAAAGCAAGGTACTACACTAATTGTTATGGCTATTCAAGAAATATCAAAGTTTTATTAAGGACAAAATATACAAAATGTGATATAAATTAATATTTAAATAAAATTAAATATAAAGTTACAATAAAAATTTTAGAAAGATCAGCTTTCTATTATTGTATCAGTCTAAGCCAGTGGACCTGTCTAGAGGATAAATTCTAGCTTTCTTCAAACTTGCCTTCAAGTTCTGTTCTGAGAGAATTCATAGTGCCCGTGGGCATCTCTGACCTACCTCTTTTCCTGTGGAAGATTTTACTGGACTCAATGCACAGAGGGGGAAGCACAAAAATGTAGCTGAGGGGCCATTGAAAATGAACAATAAGAGGAAATGAGCTGGCAAGGGAGGGCATTTCCTGTGATATACACTAGAGTTCGAATTATCAAGAGGCGGTTTTCATTTCCTGAAATCCAGAACTAAGGATGTGGAAATATTTCCTACAATAATTTTCAAGCAGTATACTACAAAATCATAATTCTTTAAATGATTTCTGTCAATTGATAGAATTAGTTATAATGAGTCATAATAAAACTAATCTTGAATTTGTATGCAATTTTAGTCTTATCTCTATATTACAAAACTTCTCATTTTATTTTCTACTTACATTTATTTAGGACTTGGTTCCTACCACCTAGAGGGCTACCAGGGAATAACTGAAACATTACTGAGTCTTTATCTTTTATTAATTTCTCACTAACATTTATATTCAAATTCAAGCAGAGAGCACCTAGTATTTATTTATTTGTTTATTTTTTACTATACTGAGTGCATTGTTAGAATAAAACTGGATCTAAAAATATACCTTAAATATTAACTTTGATATCACCAATTATTATGACCAAAAAATTAAATGATGGGGCAAAATATCTATTTTAAATTTCCATCAAGCACTTCCAGAAAACAAACAGAAAATAGACTCTTGAGATTCATATCTGATGTTGGTCTAAAATCTTTACTTTTTCACCATTTACAGGAAATTGATTTTCTATGATGGAAATCATCTTAGCCCTGCAGGCTCTTTGAAGACCTGTCAAAGACCATTGTGCATTTTCATGTATTGTTTGTAAGCAACCAGAATACTCCACCAAATTGCTGGCTAAGGGAATAGAAGCCAAACATGTTTTTTTCATATTTATAGTTTTAATGTCTCTAAAATTATATGTTTTCTCATTTATTCTCTGTGGAATCACACATGTCACACTGGTAGAAAAAGAAAGAAAAGGACTCATTCTTTAAAAAAAAGCCCTTCTCTGGTGTTGATGAAACTATAGAATGTGTAGTGTGAAATAGCCTTTTCCTCGGGGAGCAGAAAGAAGCAGATGAATGGCATCAAGCACAGGCATAGGGCCAACTATGGAAACCTAAAAAATAAAACCAATCAGGAATCAATCAAAATCCTATTAATTCTGCTAAAACCACAGGGTTTGGATTTTAATAGTTGGAAATGGTAAATGCATTTGTCCTTTGGTGAATTGGAATAACTTCCCACTCCTTTTCTCTCTATGTAGCTTGTAGATTGGCATTTTGTATAATTGCAGGAAATATCCCCATCTTGAATAATGACCACTCCTAGTTTTGTGGAATGCTACTTTTGACAATAATGATAACAATGTAAGAAAGGTGTTAAGTTCATTGTTTTGTGATTTTAAAAAGGAAGAAAAGGAAATAAAACCTTCACATATTTTCTTAAGTAACATTGATCTTGTGGTATATACAGTCCAAGTGTTTGTCTGAAGTCAGGGACATAACATGGATACAGGTATTTGCAAAGCCAGGGTCAGGGGCCAAGGTAGGGTATGAAGAGATGGGAAATTCCAACAGTCATTGTAGGAAGAGCTCTAAGACCCAGAGTCCTCTTACACAAATACTCCTTATTCAAACTACTGCAACTGGGATAGATAGATTTAAAGGTTATGACAATTGTACGGTAATGAAGATAGTACCAAGAGTTCAAAAAGGAGAAATGTGGGAGTCTTAACAGTTGGCTTTCATTTTAAGAGGAAAACAAAAATAAAAACAAAAACAAAACAACTTAAAAGATCAACTACTAACACTACCACTGAGGCTGGGGTTTAGCTCAGTTGGCAGAGCACTGTTCTGAAATTCCTGAGGACCCAAGTTTGATCCCCAGCACTGCAAAAAGGGGAGAATGTGGCAGTCCACTCCCAAAATAATCAACCTTTGAAAACCCTATGAGAGTCGCTATGAGTCAGTCTTAGTGGAACATGAGAAAATAATGATGTCCAAGAGCACACTAAGCCTGTAACATTAGACAAGACATTGCAATTACCATGACAGGCCTCAGCAGGTATGAACTACCAATCATTCTCTCATTTTGGCCAGATTATAATTAGAGTGTGTTTAGTTAAATCTGTAGTTCTAATAACTGATAATGTCAAGAATGTGGGTAAAGTCTAGTGGATGTTGTTGTTGTTGTTAGGTGCTGTCGAGTCGGTATCCAACTCATAGCGACCCTCATAGGGTTTTCAATGGCAGACTGTTTCGGGATTGCCTTGGGAGTGGATTGCCAGGTCCTTCTCCCATTTTTGCAGTGTTGGGAATTGAACTCAGGACCTTAGAGACTGCAGCGCAGTGCTCTACCAACTGAGCTGAATCCCAGCCCAAAGTCTAGTGGAAAGCACTCTCATATTTGAAAGATAAAGAAACTAGATAGAAGGAATAAAGGAGTTGATTTTAGAGCCTAGCAGATGCCTGAGTTGGCTGAGGGTGTTCATTTTTACATATATAATATGTTTAATTGAAAGAAAAACATCACTAAAGAAAGATAGTTGCAGAGTATACACAGTAACCCAGGTGGTGGTCTCACTCGATGTTGAAGGAAATGCACAAGATGCAAAAGGTAAATCATAACTAAAACAAAACAGAAGAAGACAAAAACAAGCAAAAAACCTAGTGCAGAAAATAGGAAGAGGATTAAGTCCAGTCCTGGAGCAATATTATAACTCTTAGGCCAACTATCTCCTTCTTGTGACATTCTCTAGGAAGTGGAGTATATGTGTCTGTGGTATGTGTCAAGTAGATAGGTGGTGTGTATGTGTATGTGGTACGTGTGTGTCTGTACCGGCACACCAAGTGAGCATTGATTAAATATATCTAGCACATAGGTACCATGATGCACACCTGTAATCTCAGTGATTCAGGAGGCTGAGGCAGAAGGATGGTGAGTTCAAGGCCAAAGTCAGTCAACATAACTTAGCAAAATCCTATCTCAACACAAAAAGTTTTTAAAAAGGGAAGGAGTTTGCAGCTCAGTAGTACAGTTATTGCATGTGGCCCTGGATTCAACCCTCAGTATCACCAAAAGTAAAATAAAATAAAATAAAATACATAAATACCCAGCACAACAGGGACTGTGCATACATTCATGTATATATTCCTTTCAAACGCTGGCACAAACAGGGATTTTGTGACTTCTCACTTAAAGGGAAATGGCAGGTAGACAAGGCAGAAAAGATATATTCTGATGCATACCTTTCAGGTAGAAGGGACAGGATTTGAATCCAGTCCTGGTTGGCCTCAGAGCTTGTTTTTCAATATGCTTTCTAATAGAAAACCCAGTAGCTGCTTGGGGGAAAATGTAAATATCTGACTGTTTATTTAAACAGGATGCTTGGCTGGTGGGGAAATGGCAACACCTTTAAGAAGAAGGCTCCTCAGGACTGGGAGACTAGTTCTTTGAGACTCGTTTCATCCTCAAGATAAATACATGGGGTTTATATTCTTCTTCAGTCACCCACACAAGTTAGCTCATGTCTCTCAATAATGAGATGTGAGACTAGCGGTGTCGTCCTTCATCTACTGATCATTCACTGTGTTTGAAGAGAAGAGAACCCTCGCAGAGCACATGCTGACATGTGCAGTACGTCCTCCAGGCCAGGGACGCGGGAGATATGAAAAGACTGGGAAAAGAGAGCCAAGACACGGGGGAGCAGAAGGCGCAGCAAACTCTCTACACACTCAGTATTTTCAGGCTCAAGAACTGTCTAACTAGTGTGTGAGTTTCCATTGCTACTACTGACTAAAATAAATTTCATGTTAGTGATATTTGGTATCTGGGATAAAATGTCTGAGGTAAACAAAAGGAAGAAAGCTGTATTCACACAGGTACAGTTTCCATCCACAGGTACCAGGTTCCAGTGTAATACATGATTGTGGGGGGAACATGTCACAGTAGAGGCTGCTCACCTCAGGGAGGCCACTCACCTCAGTGAGGCCAGGAAGCAGAGAACAGTGACAGGAAGAGGCAAGTGAAGATACTGCCCCCAAAAGACAGCCCCTGAGACGTACTTCCTGCAACCAGATGCAACCTACTGAAGTTTCCGCCAAACTCCAAAGTAGTGCCATGATTGGGGGACCAAACCTTCAGCACATGAACCTATAAAGGACATTTTGTATTCATACCATAGTAATTTTAAAATTTTATTAAGCCCATTCTAAATATTTGTTTTGAGATAGGCTCTTGTTAAATTGCCTACTCTGGTCTCAAATTCCTGGGCACAAGTGATTCTACTGCCTCAGCCTCTAGAGTAGCTGACACTATAGGTAAGCCCCACTGTGCCAGCTATTGAAGTGTTTTTGAGGATCACTTAACAGCATGGGAAAGATTATAATAGAAACTGATTTTTTTATTGAAAGTTTTTAATGTACACCTTAATGTGATTCATTCTGACATGCTTTTCATTGTGGCATTTCCATATATGCATTTTGATATGCATTATTCATATAGATGCCCTTTTACCCTCTTGTATGATTATTCCCCCCATCTAAGTCTTCTCTATCATTTACTTGGTAATATTTTTCTATATGTCCTTGGGTTCCAGTTGTTAAAGGTAGAAACTTTTCCTGTAGTGAACTTTGTTTTTATCTTGTTAGAACAATTGCATGCATTTTCTAGACCATTTATATTGACACCATTCTTAGTTTTTTTTTTTTCATTTTATTTTGATCCAACCTTTGAATAGGATTTTTCCTTCTTATAATTTTGATTCAGCTCCCACATATGAGTGAGAACTTGTGGTGAGGAAACTTAACTTGTTAAAAAAAGGATACTGAATTATAAATTTATATACCTGTATACACACATACGTATATGTATATTCCACTTGTGTGGTATATGTTCATAAATTTATATGGCTATACTAAATGTGTATAAACATATATACACATTTATATATACACATTTATGCACATTGCACATACATATTTATGTGAAACAATTATGGGTATATATGGAGAGACAGGGAGAAAGTGACAAAGAGAGACACACAGAGAGAAGGGAAGAGTGAGAGAGAGGGAGAGAGAGAAATATTTAAAAGCATAACAAAATAAAGACCAAGATATAAAAAAAGTTAAAAGCCATTATTCAGAAATTCAATTTAAATACAGGCATTGCATATTTTCTAGTTTTTTTCATTTGTAAATTTCCAAACTGAGCGTGTTTCTTTTTAAAAAAAGACAGATATACAAATACTATATTAGTTACACAATGACTTATCCCATACTAACAATAGTTGTTGTCTTACTGCATACATTTTTTTTTTTTAGTTCTCGTAACAATTTCTATCATTTTTACTACTATCTCTAGAAGGGAAATGCAGCTTTCCTTTGCATCATTTGTTTTTAATCTGGGCACAAAAGCTATAGAAACTCTGAAAGCTTAAAAGAAATGAGTTTATATTTAATCAAATTCTGAAAAAGAAAATCAAATGAGACTATTAAGCCATGAATTCCTCAATCATTAAACCCTTTCATTAACTGGTACAGGCAATGGCCAGGCTTTGAGAAGACAAGGAAAACTGAGCATTGCTGTGGATGAGTGAGTTGACCAGAAATGTCTGTGGCTGCCAAGAGAGGGAGGGAGTCATGGGGTAGCTATGTATTCAGAAGAAACTTAAAGCACTACCAAGTTTGCTTGACATAAAACCTCTCTGGATCGTTTTCCCCAAAGAGCCCTATTTCAGTATTTACCACATAGATCTGAAAATGTTTGACCTTTACTGTAAGCCCAGGATCGCAAGAAAACTTTGCCCTTCTCTCAAACAGACTGGGAACAGTCAGTTCCCATCACCTGAGATAGGAGACGCTCAAGAGTAAGACACAGACATAAACTCTGCGCGTAATGCAGCCTCCAGGGGCCTCTCCTGCCAGCAGGATGATCCTAAGGCCTCTAAGGACACTGCCTAGGGACAGACAACCCATGCCCTCCTTCCTTTACTTTCTCACAATTCCTGGCAGCCACCCCAGAGCTGTCCTCTTGAGTTTTCTCATCTAGAGAACAGCTCAAATGAGCCACATGCTGAGGGTTTGTGTTCATTTTCCCATGCTCCCCCAAACCCCCAGGATCAAAAACTATGCAAGGACATTTTTCAGAGCATCAGCTGATGTACCATGACTTGTGGGTTCAATTGCTAGCAGCAATTACACTTCAGCTCCTTAAGGGACCTTGGCCAAGGAGACAAGGTAGCTTCAGGCCAGTGGGCAGGGAAAGAGCATTTGCAGAGGACAGAAGAGCCAACAGGACATCTGAAATTACTCTGTTGAAGCCAATATTTTATATCCCTCCTGTAACTCAATCCTGTTTTGAAAAAGAATAACATTCTTTCTATCTGAGTGGCAGCCATAAGGGATTGTGACTATAGTTCTCAGCAACTCAGAAATGAGAAAAAAAAGAATCAACCACCTTGGTGAGGTGGAGGACATGGGGATGAAGTTCATGGGCTTCTCAAATGGCTAATGGATGAGAGTTTCTGTTGTATTTCCTACTTAGGAGCAGTGAGCGTAGAGTTCAGGGAATGGGGGGTAATTGATACAAGGTCACACAGCTGGAAGGGACACACCAAGGGCCTCTGTAAGCACTGATTTCTCTCTCTATTTCTCTGTCTGCTCCTCTGCAATTATCACGTCCTAACTTTTTTCTTGCTCCTGCACTCTTTACCAATCTTGTCCTCTTTAACCCTCAGTGACCCTTCCCCATGGAGGCAGGTAGCCTGCTGCATGCTGTCAGAAGGGGTGATATAATTCACAGTGATCCAGCGCTCCCAATTTGACTGACCTTGTGCTAGCTTGGTCATACTCTCAGCCCAAAGCACCTCCCCCATTGTGGGAGTTCGCCCCACAAATTCCTGTGAAGAGCCCCACAGTTACCTAGGTCTGGGCATCCACGGCTGTGGGATTCCTTCCTGCCTTTCATACAGTAGCAGAGGACACTGCTGCGTGATTTAATAGCACTATCCTCACTGATGTCCCAGGGTGCCACTCATTTGAGAAGCGTCTGCACACAGTGCTAATCTTGGCAAGATTTCTGAAAAGCTAACTTCGGTCCTAAATCATGCCAAATGAACAAGTCAAATCTGTATCGGTCTTCTCCCAAGGTAACTGTCCTCAGAGAGAAAAGCAAAGGTTATGTCGTGTCTGAAACAGAAGTCAACCCGATGCCCTTTCAGAAAAAAAAGAAAAAAGAAAAGAGAATTTAAGACACAAGGTCTGAAAGTGAATTTCTTCATAACCATCTCCATATGCTGCCTGCCTCTTGGTATTCTTGTAATTCCATCTTCAGACCTGGGGTCACCCTTTAGTGCCCCTCTCTTTGCTTGCTGTCTTGCTTTTCTGTCCTCCTGCCTCTTCTCTTTCCAAAGTATAAACATAGAACTTATTCCCCTAAATGTGCACTTGTGTTCATTTGGCCTTGACTGTCAATTCTTTCCTGAGTAGTATTTTCCCCATTATTCTTTCCCACGTGAAAAAGAAAAGAAGGTGGGTCTATATAGTGCAGCAAGTATCAGACCTTAGCTCAAGTTAGTGCAAATGCTTCTGTCACCTGGAACAGGTGGCTGCTGCTTTCTCTGCTTGCCTTCATATTAGCCACAGAGTCACATGGAGCCTGAGCCTGGCTAAAACCTCTATGCTATCACCCTGACATGCTCCTTAAATAGAAAAACAAGCAAAATAAGAATTAATAATTGGATATTTCACTTTTATTGCTGAAGCATTATAAATCTAACTGTCTAGGGTTGTTGGATCTTAAAAATGAAGTGTTCCAGTTGGGCTTTGCTGGAAGTGCACTATTGTATTACTAGTTATTATTTTTCTAAAAATAAATCACTACATTTTGTTCAGTGTTTCTTGAAAGCACACAACAAATGTCAAGTCTTTGTGGCTTCTATTCATAATTCAAGAGGCTTTGTATAAACCTTCCTCACATTCAAGCTTTCTTTCCAACAGGAAGATTTTTTCCTTTATTGTGGTTTTCCATCCTCCTTACAGTTAATTTTATATTCTGGATGGGTTAGATTCTTCTTTTTGGACATGTGCATTTATCCTTCATGTGGGTCCCGTTTAGACTCCAGCTGAACATCATGGGAGTGGTGAGGTGTACTGCATGGGTAGTAGGAAAGATCAGACCAAGAGATCCTTTTCTGTTTTTTGATAAAGTTTGCATCAACTTGAAGTGCTATATTGAGAGTTTGCATCCCCAATTCAAGTCAGTATTAATATATAAATACGTAGTATGCGTTTTGGTTTGGATCTGGCTTGGTTGTCCTCAAATGTTCACGTGTTTGGATGCTTGGTCTATATGATGGTGATCTTGGAAAGTACTGTGGAACCTTTAGAGTTGAGGCCTAGAAGGAGGCCCTTTGGTCATTGAGACTCTTGCCATGAAGGGAATTAAGTAATTTCTCATGTCAGAGTGGGTTATTACAGGAGGAAGAGGCAGACCTCACTTTTTCTTTCTGCTCCCTGATGACTCTCCTGCCATTTGGTAGAAGGTCCTTGCTAGAGCATGCACTAAGCTCTTTGTTCTCTGAGCCTCCTACATTGTGAGCCAATAAACCTCTTTATAAAATTTGTCTGCATCAGTTATTTTGTTGCAGTGCTTCAAAGCTGCCTAATACTGCTTGGATTTGGATGAGAAAGAAGCTTTATGAAACGGTAATTCTAATACCCATAATTGTTTTCATTTGTTTGTACTCTGTCTCTTTATACAAAGACTTGAGAAAGCTGATGATAAATGATGCTCCCGAAACACAGAGAGGGTTAAACAATTCCAGCTGCTTTCCTTTCTTGTTCTTTCTTCCACACCATGTCTAATCCTCACAGGGAGGTTCTTACAGATACTTGAAACAAATCAAGAGACTATTTCCTAACACATCCCTTCCTTCCTTCAACTGCACCAGGGCGCTCTTGCTCCATGTATGCTCTCAGTTCTCATCTTAGGGTTTATTGAATGGACTTTTGCCCAAGAAATTAAGTCATTTGGATGAAAGAGCAGTGACTTTATGTCTGCCCTAACTGCAGCCAAGCCGAACCTATAGCAGGACAATGCTGAATGTTGGGAGATGTGATTTAACATTTTGGAATTTTTCCTTCTGTTCTCTGTCAGTACAAGGCCTGTATAGACCATTTCCTTGGCCAGCTCACAGTCCTTCCATAAGCTTCTATGAAACGACTGGAGTCCTGTCTACACCCTTTGTGAAGTGCATGCAGTTTTCTGTTCCTTAGCAAGATTAATAATTTACAGTAGAAAACTTTGTTAGAGGAAAGAAAACCAATTATCATGTGCTGACTAATGTACAGATGCACTGCATATGTTGTTGTTGTTAGGTGCTGTTGAGTCAAATCCAACTCATAGTGACCCTCATAGGGTTTTCAATGGCTGACTGTTTCGGGATTGCCTTAGGAGTGGATTGCCAGGTCCTTCTCCCATTTTTGCGGTGCTGGGAATTGAACTCGGGATCTCAGAGACTGCAGCGCAGCACTCCACCAACTGAGCTAAATCCCAGCCCGTGCACTGCACATAGCAGGATCTTTTTCTAATCCTTACAACAGTTTTATAAAGCTAGTGCTCTTCTACCTGTTTTAAAACAAAGAAATTATTTGTCCCAGGTCATATATCTAGAAAAATCCAAGAATAAGACTGAAAAATTTCCTCTTCCTACCTGTCTTCATTTCCTTCTTCCTTCCTCTTTCCTTGTTCCCTCCCTGTCCTCCTTTTCACTATAAATATGATTTAATTACCTGTTCTGGCCTTGTTCCACTTAGGACTCAGATACTTCTTCAACAAATTCCAGGTATCAAGAATGGGGACACAGAGGGAGAGGTAAGCCTTTGCATGTATAACCATTTCTAGGCTCTTGAAATCTTATCAGGCTCGTCTCAGTAAATTGACCCTGCAAGGAAGCAACTCAGCTGACCTTAATATTCCTGTCTAGACAGGCTCCCTGCAAACCTCCTAACTGGAGACATAAAGAGACAATCTGTTCTCTACTGATCCTCTATTATTTTCAGAATACCAGACAGAGTATGTTGTACTGAAGTCAGTTTCTACACATAAAACCTCTTACTTTCTGCTTATGCCTTGAAAAAAGTAACAAACGTATTTTTAGTTTCAGGAATTTCTACACAGTGTTGGGAAAAGTGAGAATCCATTTAATTTTTTTTAATTGCCAATTCCCAATGATAAGTGAAGCTGAAATTACTAATTAAAACTGGACTCTGGAGTATTAAAAGATCCCCAAAACAAAATTGTTTAGAGCAGCATGTATAGATCAGTGGTAGAGTTATTGCCTAGCCTGGATGAGGCCTTTGGTTTGTTCTCTAACACCAAATAAATAAATAAATATAAAAATAAAATAATAAGAAAGAAAGAAACTCCTTAGATCTCTAATGGTTTTAACTTTATAGTCACATGTTGGAATATATTAAACAGATACCAACCTTCACACTTGAGGATCAGAAGCAACATTTGTTTTATTGAATTATATATGGTATTTGTAAACATTAGAACTTCTCTTAACAGTAAAAACTTTAGGAAGAAAAGAATACCAGCAATGTGGTATCTTGAGTATTGATTTGGTATCTAATATTTTGAAAAGGAGATATATGAGACATAGTTTACAAAATACAGTGTGTTATGTTGGAGAATTCAGGGAAGATGGGGCAGAATATAATATGTAAAGAAGAGTGTAGTTTTTTCATATTTATAAATACAAAAGGCAAAGTGAGCACATGAATTCCTCCTGGACATTCTCCCACGTGGAGTAGAGCTGTAGATATAACTGAAATTATCAGGGCCAAGATTCTGCTGTCTTAGTTTGGATTGTCTCCATAAGCAAAAGATTCTATAATGAGAAAAACATGTAAAAGAATAGGAAACAGAACTGAGCAGGATTTGACCTACCACTGCATCTTGGGAGAAAATTGGGAGAGGAATTTGAGGAAGTTTTGGTGAAGGGATAAGGGAATAAGAGGAATCTGCAGTTTGGGAATTTCTTGATTTTGTAGACCTCTAATTTCTTCCAATGACATTGTTGTCTTTATCAATACAAATATTCTTATGGTAAATTCCAGTTGTGCTATTTATTCCTCCTGGTGGCTGCCACGGGAGGGAAGGTAACCCCAGACAATAGAAATGGTAGAGCTATTTCTTTTGGTTGTTATTGTTAGGTGCCATTGAATTGGGTCTGGCTCATAGCAACCCTATGTACAAACAGAATGAAACACTCCCTGACACCGTGCCATGCCTGGCACTATGTCTGTGGTTCTCTGAAGACTATGGTGGATTTCTATGGTGGATTGTTTCAGTAGTAGGTTCTCAGGGCCTCCTCCCTAACCTGCACCATCTGGTCTTCCCACATGGTCTCCCATCCAAGGACTAACCAGACTGACCCTGCTTAGCTTCCAAGATTAGGCAGGATTGAATGCCAGGGTGCTATGGCTGCAGACCTTCCTTTGGGTGGCTTCTGTTAATTAGCTTGAGTTATTGGCACAAATAATAGAGCTGTCATAGCAATTTAGAATAAGTAAAAGTGGAAACCAATAAAAGAGCAAGGTAAAATGGGAAACTGGCAATCATCAGCTAAGTGATCTATCAGATAAGCCTTCAATAGCAGCTCCTCTAAGCTGATCCACAGTGAGAGACCTCATTAAGACTAGAGGGCAGAGGTGCACATTTCCTCATCCCTGAGTTCCTTGTATTTAAATCCCTATGTAAGTAAGTGTAACTAGTTCCAAGCTTTAAATTATTAGATGTGATTTAGGTTCTTCCTGCTCTAATGAGAACTACATATAATTATTACTATAAAATCTCCCACATGATGCTTTAATCAGGATTATGGCACATCTGTTTTAAACAACAGCCCATATAATTCAATTCAAGTCCTGTTTATAAACTCACAAATGTTAAACTATAGGAGTTTTGGGTGAGGAAGCAGGCGGTCACAGAGCAAACAATAATTAGCCATTTTGAGATTATTTTTGGCCATCATTAACATTCATGTTTCAACCAGAAAAAATGTGTGATGGGACCTGGAGTTTAGGAGACTCTCCTTGTCTAGATCATGCTTTCTTGTACTCAACCAGCCTTTCCCACTGCTAATCCTCTGCATGTTCATGATTGAGAGGGCTTCCTGTGAGAGCTAGGGGAAAGTTTGGGGGCTGAGACTCAGTGAAGGAAAGGCATAGTCCTCATAGGGACAGCCACCCTCCACACTGAGCCACATACTGCAAAATACTCAGAATTTTACCAAAAAGTCAACAATGTGGGATTTTCATGTAGAAAGTTCCCTGAGTAGATTTCAGGATCCTTCCTGTATTTATCTGTTTCTATATCTATATCTGTATATCTTTTCTATATCGTTCTTTTTTCAGTCTCTTTTGTGCTGAAATATAATGGATGCTTATAGCTGTGAGCATAGGAGAAGGACATAGCAATCCACTCCCGAAGCAATCCTGAAACAATCAGCCATGGAAAACTCTATGAGGACTACTATGAGTTGGACTTGACTTGACTGGACTCAATGGCATCTAACACCAACAATATCTGTGAACAGTGAATTAATAGAAGACACTAATGGGTGTAATGGCACAGAAAGGGAGCAGGGCTTCCTCAAAGAAAGATGAGTAGATAGCCAATGGCACAGACAAATTCCTTCAAACTCTGTCTTGTGTCATTTACCCTAGGTTAAGCCACATCTCCACTTTTGGGTGACAAAAAGGCAGAGAAAGAAGATTGTAGACATTCATTAAGGCAAGTATTTCAAGCCATTCAGAAACCAGATCTTCAAAGTGAAAAGATCCCTTTTCTTTTCTTTTCTTTTCTTTTCTTTTCTTTTCTTTTCTTTTCTTTTCTTTCTTTCTTTCTTTCTTTTCTTTTCTTTTCTTTTCTCTTTTTTTTTCAATACTGGGGGAAGAACCAAGGGCCTCGTGCTTGCATACTTTGCAAGTGCTGTACCACTGAGCTGCATCCTCAGCCCATTTCTTTACTTTTTGAGAAAGGGTCTTGCTTAATTATGCAGACTGCCTCTGGTCTCAAACTTGCCATCCTCCTGCCTCTGCCTCCTGAGTTCCTGGGATTACAGGCATGCACCACCTCGCCCAGCTGAAAATATGTTTCTTATGCAGTGGTTAAGGGAGGGGAGAGAAAGTTGTTGTTGAGAACCACATGACGTCATTCTTTCTGTTTTTTTGACGTGAAGTACATCCCAGACATTCTGGTTAATAACTTCAGATATGTTTTCTTATTTGATCTTCACAAACATTTCAAATATGTCCACTTTGTAGAAGAAACACATACAAAGAGAGATTAAGGGGATCTCTCCAAAATCCTGCAACTACTACGTTGCTTCACTACGTGTAGTTCTACAGATAGTTTAAATTCTCAGAAAAAACATTTGAGATGGACATTATGCAATTTTACAGAGACAAAAATCAAACACCAAGAAGTGTGAGTAGTTGAGGTAAGATTCAAATTCTGGTCTGGCTGAAATCAACAGACAATGATTTTACTGTGGAAACAATAGTTTCTCTGCTAGAAATTCTATTCATACCATTTTATGATGGCTCCTGCAGAGTAGACAACAGTGTCCACAATTCATAGTTGAGGTCTCCGCCTTGCCCACATGTACTCAGATATTTTGTCAGCCCAAGTAAAGATCAATATCTGAGGATGAAATCCAGCCTTGCCTGACTCCTTGCTCATGCTCTGCAGCTCCCTCACAGTGCCTGTTTGGAAGACAGCAGAGTCCCTGCTCCTGGTGCGAGCAGGACCCCACCCACCCATCTACCTATTAGGCAGCTCAGTCCAAACCTGCACTTCTCCTTCCCTAGCTAAGGTCTGCCTTCAACAGTGTCACCTACATGAGGTGAAGAACTCTAACCTCCAAGAGCTTTTGGAGCCTACAATAGCTTTTGAGTATCCTTAGAATGAAATCCAGATCTTTCCATGGAAGTTAGGTGCTTCTTTGTGATCTGTCTGTCTTTGCCCAACTCTCTTCTCTACCTCTCTTTTGCTTTTCTAACCACCTTGGCATTCTTGAAGATCTCCCAAGAATCAAAGGGTGTGTCATGGACGATCCTCTCTATTTATAATTTTCTTCTGCCTGTCTTTGTTCTCTCACTGTATTTGGCTATCATTCAAGTATCACTTGCTCAAAGACATTATTTTTTAAAATAAATATAAAATACAAATGAGCATAAAATAGACATCCTGCATTTAGCTGAGTTTTATTTCTTTTTACTGTTTAGAGCTATTTAGAATTGTATGATAGTTTTGTCTATGTATTTTGTCACATCCTATATCTTTCACTGATATGTAAGTTCCATGAAGGCAGGAGATTGGCATGTTCATAGCTGTGTCACTTAGAATGATGTCTGAATAAGCCTGAGCTGAGCAAATTGTTGCATGAGTGGCCAAGTGACTTCAAGAATTCGATGTATTTTAAATCTTTTCTGAGTCAGAAAGACAAGAAGAACAATCATATTGTGAAATCCGCTAAAAACAAATACTGGGGAAAATCGCAGATAGGAGAAAAAGATTGTACTAGATAGATGTACAGGTAAGAATGTGAAGTTAAGACCATGGAAAAGGGGCTGAAAATGATTAAACTGTGACTATAGTTAAGGGAGAGGGGTAGGATTTAGCTCAGTTGGTAGAGCACTGTGCTGCAGTCTCTGAGGTCCCTAGTTCAATTCCCAGTACCGCAAAAATGGGAGAAGGACCTAGCAATCCACTCCCAAGGCAATCCCAAAACAGTCAGCCATTGAAAACCCTATGAGGGTCACTATGAGTCGGATACCAACTCGATGGCACCTACCAACAACAACAACAATACTTAAGGGGACTTTTAATTTTTTTAAAAAAAGAAATGCAAGCAAAGATGATAATTTGAAGTTAAAAGAGAGAGGAGATTAATTCTTCATGGGAGAAGAGTAAATGTTATTTTTCTCTCATTTCTTCTTTTAACTTGGAGAAATGAAATAAAAAACAGAAATGTCAAAATGAGAATGGGGAGGCATATAATCTTCAGGACAATAGAAGGTAGTAGCATTTTTGTAGTGCAGGTGTAAGGGAGGGAACAACCTTGCCTTCAAAATGAGAGCTTTGAGCAAATTCAGCATTGCTTTTATTAACCTTTAAGGGAGGCAGGTGGTTAGCATTTGCTTGTTTAATTCCTGTAGAATGAGGAGACTCGAAAGCCATGCTTTCATGGAGATCAGATGCAGCTGCCTATGCCTGTCTCCTCAAAGCGTGGTAATCCCATCTTAACATTTGCAATAAATGAAAACTCTCTATCAGTAGTTAGATAAGATGTTTTCCTTCCTAGGGTCTCCAAAGATGATAACTTGCTATGAACAAAGTCACTCCTGGCACATCTCTGCTCCCAAGGCAGGAGACAACGTGTCACATCCTTGCTGTAGCCTGAGGGATGCAGTGGTCTGGAAAAGTAACAAGTATCTGGGGTCAAGATAATTTAATTCTAATATGCTTCTGCCATTAGTTCCTAGGATCCATAGGTTTCAGGTTTCCCTCTTGGAAAATGAAAGAATGGATGGGTGGAAATAAGCCCTATGTTCTGTTCCCTAATTTAAAATTTCATAATTCTAAGTTATAATTGGTTATGGGAGAAATGAGTCAAGAATATTTCTACAAGTAAAATCTGAGAGCTACATTGTCAATGTAACTTCAAGGCTTTTTAGTCAACCTTGAGGGTAACATTTACTGTAGAGACAGATTGGTTTCAAAGTTCAATGCCTATCATTGGGATTTCCAGCTAACTAATAATATTTAGCCTGCAGCCATACCACTGTGGTGTCTGAACCCATCAGATCTCAGAAGCTAAGTAGGGTTGGGCCTGGTTAGTACTCGGATAAGAGACTGCTTGGGAACACCAAGTGCTGTAGGCTTGGGAGAAGGACCGGGAAACCCACTCCCAAAAAAGCAATCAGCCCCTGAAAATGCTATGAATAGCAGAGAAGCACTGACAATAATGTTCTGCCTATTGTACGAAGAGTATTTATGAGTTAGACACTGACTCAATGCTACCTAACAACAACAACAACAACTCTTCATGTGGGTTTAAATTCTTTTTTGGTGTTACTAAATAAATAATCCCTTTATAAGGAAGAAAATCAAGGGCAACTAACATGCTATATATAAAAAATTGCTCTTTTAATGAAATATTTATATATCCCAACTCCCGTGACCTACTACTTATGTAAACACATCCTTTATTTCATTCAATAATTATGGAAAAATATCCAATATTTATTGAGTACCTATTATGTGCTGAGGGATGGGGTTTAGCTCAGTTAGCAGAGTTCTGCTCTGTACTTTATAAGAACCCAGATTCAACCCCCAGGACCACATTAATGGGAGAAGGATGTGGTGTGCACTGAGTTCAGTACCGTGAACCTCAAGTGTACTATGTTGTGTAATCTTTACTTATGGACTTCTTACAAAGGGGTATATGTAGAGAGATGAGTCAGTGACATTCCAAAGGTTCTCAGGTAGCCAATAACCTAGGCCTCATGCCAAGGGAACTTCACCATCATACTATCCACTCATGCAGTATTTTTCTTTTATCATTTTGATTTGTTCACTTTATTTCTATTAACTCTTGAATTCTAAGATTAATAATGTTTTTCAAGTATCATTTCACCCACCAGACATTTTCTAGGCTCCCCAAATCATTTCTTGAATCCATGGATGAATATTGAAAAAATTTCCAAAATGTAATTATCAATGTCAATAGTAGGTCAGTTTTTGATGAAGCAATGTATTATTATTTAGTTAGTTAGTTAGTTTTTGTGGTACTGGGGGTTGAACCCAGGGTCTCGTGCTTGCATGCTCTGCAAGTGCTGGACCACTGAGCTGCACCTTCAGCCCATTTTTTTACTTTTTTGGGACAGGGTCTTGCTAAATTATGCAGACTGCCTCTGGTCTTGAAGTTGTGATCCTCCTGCCTCTGCCTCCCAGACTGCTGGGACTACAGGCATGTGCCACTGCGCCCGGCTCGCTGAAGCAATGTATTTTTTAAAAAAATTTTTTTGGCCTGAGTCAGGCATGGTGGCACACACCTGTAATTCCAGTTACTTGGGACGCAGAGGCAGGAGGATCACAGGTTCAAGACCAGAAGCAGTCTGCATAATTTAGGGAGACCCTGTCTCAAAAAGAAAAATAAAAAAGGGCTGGGGGGTGGGGCAGCTGAGTGGTCCAGCACTTGAAAAGTATGCAAGCGTGAGGCTCTGGTTACAACACTCTGTCTAAAAAAAAAAAAAAAAAAAAAAAATTGGTCCGCCTTTTCAATGAGCACAAAGATCATCATCTTTCCAGATGATGATGATGATGATGATGATGATGATGATGATAATTACAAGAATGCATGTCTCTTTAAAACCAAGAAGTAGTCCACACTTAAAGGAACAAAGCAATTCCAGTGTACTGGTACCTTGATGCCTAACAAATTTTGAAATATCTCTTACTGTCACTAAGTCATTAAATATGGTAAATGCTGAGTGCTTGCGAATGGCTGGTAACCCTATCTAGTTCCTATCACTGCGGATGTTCGCATGGGTTGCACAATCTTTCTAACTTCCGCTGTACTCTGCCTACTTCACAGTCCCATGATAAGTATTTGAGTTTATTTTCTCCATATCTTAGCCCTGTCATTCCTTCATCTTTACTCCAAATCTCTTCCCTCTGTGGACAGTGGACTTTAAGGTCAGTCATGTAGACTGAATTTTAATCGATTCTATTCAGTTACTAGGTGAATGAACTGATCATATTTACACCTCTCTGATCCTATCTATAAAAGGAGAATTAGATGATCTACTTTTCAGAGTTGTTAAAATAATTAGACATAAACTGATATATTAGCACTCACTTCACAAAAGTTATTATCTTCTAGCCATTGCTAAAAAAGAATAATTCTTACACTCTTTTATGGTCTATACTTCCTTTTCTCATTCATATTTCCTATAATCTTAATATTTTGTTTATTGTCCTATGCACATTTTTCCCCTATTGCATTAGTATAGCTTTTGCAGATGATTCCCAAAGTCATTGGGAAATTGGCAGAAGAGGGTACAAACTAATAATATAACAAACAAATGAAATAAAATAAAATAAAATAAATACAGCCTGTGGGTCATGAATTTCCAAATCCTTGTTTTCTCTAGTTATATAATCTGTCAACAATGATGATTATTTATAAATCCCAAAGAACCAACAAGAAATGTAAAATTTAACAGTGGGCTTGCCTGTGGAGAAGCAATACTAATTACAGTCATTTATGTCAACAGCTTACCATTTATATCTAATTACCATGACTCAAAACTGCATTATGCTCATGTCAAATTAACTCTGTTGTAAGTTTTACTTGATTATACCGCCTTTCTCCCCACCTGCATGCTCATTTTTTGTAGTTTGTTTCTCATGTGTCATGGTCAATTACTCTTAGCAAAACACACTTACACACACACATGCATGCACACACATATCCAGTAATCTTCCAGCAAACACTGTGGAGAGGAGGACTGACGTATGCAGCATCTACCACTAAAGAGTTTGTTGTTGGGGGGAAGAGAGGCCCAGCTTGTGAATATGATGACCTTAATATTGACCTCTTTCCTTTCACCACTGTAGCTTTGCATTCTTCCTGTGGCAGGAATGGTACTCTTCTTTTGTATTAGCATAAGAGAGTCTAGAGTTGTAAGAACAGAATGCTTTTGGAAATTAGTAGATATAGATTCAAAACTCTGCCATTTGCTTGGTGGGTGAAATTGAAGCAGTTTCTTAACTGTTCTCAACTCTAGTTTCCTTAAATAGAAGTACCTGGCATGATTAATTTTGTGTTTCAGCTTGACTAGGACATGGGGTGCCCAACATTGGTCAAATATTCTTGGTGTGCCTGTGGTAGTGTGTCTGGGCAAAATTAACCCTTGAACCTGTAGACTGAGTACAACAGATGGCCCTCCCATTGTCAGTAGACCTCATCCAACCCACTGAAGGCCTGAATAGAAAACAACAACAACAACAACATAAAACAAGTAAATAAATAAATAGCAGAGTAAGAGAATTATCTTGCTCTGACTAACATTGGTCTTCTCTTACCTTCAAACTTGACCTCTGATTAGAACTCACACCACCATCTCTCCAAGTCTTCAACTTTAAATTGAAATAATACCTTCAGTTCCCCAGCATTCCTAGCATACTAATTACAGATATAGGGGCTTCTCATCCTCCATAATCATGTGAGTCAACTGCTTATAAAACCTCTCTCTCTTTGTCTCTCTTTCTCTCCCTCCATAAGGACAAATAATAACTTTGAAGCATAGTAATATTATTTAGTCTTTGAAAGATTTTTAGCAAGCTGTATATGTTCTTATCATCCTATTCAAATATATTTATCCCTCAAGTTCTTCAAAGGTGAATGAACTTTTTCTCCCTTGATAATTCTCTAGAATCCCGGATTCTTTCATCCTGATGGACATACTATCTGTTGATATGTGATAGTAACTTTAAAAATGACTCTGCATTCAAAATAAGGTAGTAGGCTTCTAATTCATTTTCACTTTTTAGTTATATCCTTGAAGTGTCACACTGAATCTTCCCTTCCACCCACTCCCACCCTGCTGAGAGAGCAAACTGTCTCCTTACAGTCCTTTCAGCTCTGACCAGGAGAGCCTGTAAGTCTTAATCCTACTTCAAGATCAAGATCAAGATCATGGCCATCTGCCCAGTCTGTTTGTGTTTTCTGAGATCGTGTTATATTAGTTGTCTCCAAAAGCCCATCCTTAGAGGCACCTTGCAGAGCCAGCTGGGATCCTGTTTTGCACAGGGTCCGGCAGCTAGATACGCTCACAGAATGGCATGTAGGTCCCATTCCCTGGAAGAGGCCCAGCTACTTTCCCCTCCAAATTTGTAGTAGACTCAGTCACTGAGGTCAGAATTGCTTTCCTTGGAGTACCACAGTAATTTACTGTAGTTTATTGGTTTTCATTTCATTTTGTTTTTCCATTCCTGTATCCTGTGGCTCAGCACTCGTGAAAAGTATGGGTGACAAACCTCAAATGCAAACCTTGCACATGCCCCCTCTGTGTTATACGTGTTAAAAATATATCTGCATTCATTTGCAAAGCAACGATTCAGCTGTTCAAACAAATTAACCAATAGAGAAAAATTAATGTGGTTTAAAATGACAAATCCTTAGAGATGGGAAAAGAAGAGTGAAAATTCTTTTAGTTTTCTATTATGCCAATTAAAGCATATATAATTTAAATGAGCCCATCACTGATAACATTATACACACACACACACACACACACACACACACACACACACACACACACACACTATTCACTTATCACGTGATGTCCTGTAGGTTTCAAAGTGCATTCTGAGACCATGGGTTCTTTTGAGAATTCCACAGGATAAAAGTGATACTGGAAAACTCAAATACGATTAAAGAGGTTGAATAGCAGTTGCTGAAGGAGCTGGAGTGTTTAGAGTACAAAAATGAAGGTCAAGTTGGGGTATTATTGCCGCCTTTTGCATACCTAAAGAGCAGTCATGTAGAAAATGGAATAGACTCATTCTACATTGTTCCAAAGTGTGGACCTAGGATGACTGATGGAAAGTGGATAGGCAGATTTTGGTTCAGTATAACAAAGAAAAAATGGAACAATTACTGCCATCCAAAAGGGAATGGTTTTCTTCTGAGAATAGTGAAGTCCCTCCCCATAATGAACTTCAAAATGAGGTTTGTATAGCCGTTTATCAAGGGTTTTGTAGAAAAAAATTCATGCATTTGTTCAACAAGAATTGTGGTTCTCATTTCTGGCTGTCCTGTGCCATCATTTGGTGAGCTTGAAAAAAACTCAGATAATCGGGCTCCATCCCAGGGACTTATTTCACGTATCTGTAGTGGAGGCAGAAGGCTGGGATATTTGAAAGCTCCCTCTTAGATTGCCAGGTACAGCTAGATAAAGAACCATACAGTTAGAGGTCACATTTGTGCTATCGGTCAGTCAGTGGAGGACATTTATGGAGCACATACTGAAGGCATGCTCCTGGGCTCTGAGCAGGGACAGTGTAGCAGACACTAGTTGTACCCACCCATGTCTCTCTCCAACCCTTCAGCACACCAGAATTTTCACAGCAGCACCTTCTTTTCTTCATCAGAAAAATTTCCCTTCCCAGTGGATGTCTCATGGCAGGACAGAACTGGTGGAGACTTATTGCTCTTTGGAAGGTTTTCTCAGCCTAGAACTGATGGGACAATTCTCACTGTGAAGAGGGCACATAACTCTGAACTGTGTGTTCTATGACGGCTCTCAGCATCTCTCTAGTGGAATTTGCCTCTAGTCCCACACCTCCCTACCCCCATGTTCTGGTGACACACAGTGTGTGTTATTCCCGTTCTTCCTCCCCACTCTCTAAACTCCTACTACTGTTCCTTTCATCTCCAAATAAACTCCTTATACTGGAATTCTTTGTCTCTGCTCCAGGGAATTCAATACTGAGCAGATAGAGAATAATTAGGCCCATCATGGCTGAAGGGCTCCCACAGTATGATTAGGAGAGGCAAATAGTGAATAAAACCCATAACTACAGATGATTTCCCAACTATTAGGATGAGGACATTGAGGGTTAGAGAATTTATGTATTTGCCTGTTACAAACTAAATGTTAGTCCCCTCTCCCATCCATATGTTGGAATCGAATACCCCATGGGATAGCATTTGGAAGAGGGGCCTCTGGAAGGTGATTAGATCATGAGGGTGGGATTTCATTAACAGATTTAGTGCTCTTATTGGAGAGGCCCCCAAGAACTCCCTTGCCCTCTCTTCCATGTGAGGACCCAGCCAGAAGATGACTATGTGTGAACCAGGAAGCAGGTCCTCATCAGACATGGAATCAGCCTTTGGATGCAGCCTGGAGCTTCAGCCTCCAGAATTATGAGAAATAAATGTGTGCCATTGATGTCACACATAGTCAAAGGTGTTTTGTTATACAGGCTGAACTGAGTGAGACACTGACCCACAGTTCTCCTGCAGCCCCATCAGGATCTGAACCCAGCATGGTTTGATTCTAGGAACCATGCTGTAAACCAAAGCTCTATAACTCCTCTGACTAGTAAAGTCTATTATTTTAAATATTTATTGAGCATCTTTATTGTGTCTGTCCTCCCCATATTTGGTCTCCATTTTTTTCAAGTTTTCAATTTTTTCCTTTTTTTTTCCAAATGCCACTGCAATTTCTCCTTTCTTCAGAAAATCAATGGATAATATGAATTATTTAAATCATGTCATTATGCTACAGAAGGTTAAGTTTCTTATAAACCTACTGTCAGGAATCCTAACCTTTACTTTCAGCCTTAGCCTAAGGGTAGTTTTAGATTTGCTAATTACTCCCAGAAATATTCTAAGCAGCACTAAACCTAGGGAGGATCTCCATGATCTTTACTCTAGGATTGTGTAGGGAGCCTCACCAGGAGTTTCCATAGCAACCAGCATTGGTGAATGAAGAGGACCTTCCTATGCCTGTCTCTGAGTTACAACTTTATTTAAACAGGAAGCTGGAGGAGAATTAGAATCCATGCAGAGTAGTGTTTGCTATAACAGGATGGGCTTACCAGCTATTTCCTTAAAAACTGAAATTTAGATGCCTGCTTGTCTGTCTTCTTCATGATGTCTGAAGTCTATCAAGTTTTTTTCCATTTCCCTCACTTGTAATATTGCCTGGCTTGCAAAGCCCTTTTTTCTCCCATTGACCTTTCTGAATACTCTCCAGATCCCACTTCCATGTCAGTGACTCTCTCCACAAAACCTCCAGTACTCATTAACTGATCTCAATTCTGAATTATATACAAACTTAAATTTTATCCAGCATACATATATACACATGTATACACATATATGTATACATATGTACATGTAATTTTACCATTGTGTGTAAGAGGAATTGTTACCCACAAAAATATTGGCAAAAGGCTGATACCCCACTCTTGCCACATTTTCACTCTGAGGCTTTGGAAGATGTGCTCATGGATCTCAGTTTTCTAATTTGCAAAATCTGAATAACTATAGAATCTGTCACATAAATTTATAGAAGGGATTCGATGGGATCATGGATATAATATACTTGAAATACTGTCTAGCACATAGCCTGCATTCCATAAATAACAGTTAAATTATCATCAGTATTTTTCATTGTCTCTTCCTGGTGAATACCCAAGGAAGGAGCATGGCTGGAAAGTCAGACAAGCCCTACTCTACAGCTTTCCTGTGTGTGCTGGTAGGTGGGAGCTAGACTACACCCAACTGTTTCTTCCCTCTCTCAGACTCCACTTCCTTATCTATAAAACACAATTGCCACCACCCACTTGGCACAGTTTTGGCTAAGTTTATTTTAATGAGTCACTGCATGGAAAGTACTTGTCAATGTGCTTTTGTAGTGCATATTTAAAACACTTATTTTCTCTGTGACACTGATCCTCTCACTCACCTTTCAAGAGGTTGTAATTTCCTTAATAACAGTTACAGTCTTGTGTTCATCAGATAATCAATTCGTTGTTGAATGCCTGAGGACACATGTACATTTTGTACAAAGTATGCACTGTGTAAGCAGGCTAAACTATAGCAGTTGTTATTGATTCCTGGGTCTGAGATCTTTGCTCACCTGGGAAGAAGGATAAAGAGGAATTATCTAGGCTAAAGAGACAAGGGTACATTGTCAATCTATGCAAAGTAACTAAGTAGAGCTGTGTCCCATGTTACACTCAGACATAGCAATCTTGAAACATGTATTTATATATATATATATATGTATACATACATATATATATATATATTGTTGTTGTTGTTGTTGTTTGTTTGTTTGTTTGTTTGTTTTGTTTTGTTTTTGTTTTTGGTGGTACTGGGGGTTGAACCCAGTGCCTCGCGCCTGCATACTCTGCAAGTGCTGGACCACTGAGCTGTACCCCCAGCCCATTTTTTAACTTTTTGAGACAAGGTCTCCCTAAATTACGCAGACTGCCTCTGGTCTTGAACTTGCGATCCTCCTGCCTCTGCCTCCCAAGCCGCTGAGATTACAGGCGTGTGCCACCACTCCCGGCTGTATTTATAATTTTTAAAACATGAATTTCTCTTTGAAATCTGCTTAAGGGCCTAAGGTCAGCGAGTAAAGACATTTAATTGAAATTCATATGACTGTGACAATAGAGGAGAGCACTTCTAAAGTGTTGAAACATACACGTAATTAGTAGCCCATTAGGGGATCCAATTAAGGGAGACCATTTCTGCAACATGTCTAAAATCACAAATGAGTAAGAGGCAGAGTTGATTTTTAAACTGGCTCATCAGACTTCCAAGTCTTTTCAGCAAGATTGGCAGCACTTTCCAAGCCCTGAAAGATGCTCAGGAAGATGTCCAGGGAAGGGACTGTTCCCAGGGAGAGCAGGCAGAAGGCATGTTGGCGAGGGAGGACCCGTGCATTCCTCTCTCTCCTATAGAAACCTCAGCTTGGCATAGCTCTGAGGATGTGGCCCAAATTCCTGAGGTTGGCCACGAGCTCCCCATCATGTGTGCTCCAGCCCCCTGCACCCCATATCACAAACTGTTTCACTCTGAAACTTCAATGATCCAGTTACCCTGGATTTCTTTCAATGGCAGATGCTGTCTTCCTGGGCCCTTGACATATGTTCAAATCACTTCCTGGAAATTTTCTTTCTCTGTCCTCTGGATTCTTCGCTGGAGAATCACTTCCTAAATCATGTTTTGTTGTCTGCTTAGTATTCCCTATGTGCCTCCCTGGACACTTCCTATATTCTGATTCTCTATCACTCACATGTGTATCTCTAGCATAGCACTTGGTACCTGGGTGGGTAGTAGGTGTTAAGTGGACTATTTATTTATCTAAAAAAGTAACTGTATAAACTTGGAAATGTCAAAGAGAGGGACAGTTTATGCTTCAGAAGGGAGAATTTCTGAGTAACAACTTTCCAATATCGATGGCTATGGATTCAATGTTTATGTCCTCTCTCCCCGCCTAAATGCATATGTTGACACCCTAATTCCTAATGTAATGAAATGTGACGATTGGGCCTTTGGAAGGAATTAAGTTATGGTGATAGAGTTCACATGATGAGATTAGCATGCTCATAAAACGAGCCATGAGAACCTCTCTCTCTCTCTCTCTCTCTCTCTCTCTCTCTTTCTCTGTCTCCCTCCCCACCATGTGAGGAAATAGGAGAAGATGGCAATCTGGAAACCAGAAGAAGGTCCTTCACCAATCATTGACTCTGGTGGCACTGGGAACTCACACATCCAGCCTCCAGAGGTGTGAGGAGAAAATACTTGTTATTTAAAGTTGGGGTTTAGCTCGTTGGTAGAGTGCTGCTTTGTACTTTCTGAGGACCTGGATTTGATCCCCAGCACTGCAAAAATGGGAGAAGGATGTGGCAGCCCAACTGTGAAACAATCTTGAAACAATCAGTCTTTGGAAGCTCTATGACTTTACAGCACCTAATAACGGTAATCTATGATACTTTTATAACAATAGCCCAAGATAAGAAATCCATTATGTAATATCTCTAGACATATTTGCTTCTATTATCTATATCTATAATCTATTTATAAGATACCACCTGAGAATTTACTTTGTGACTATCACCTCCATCAAGTGAGTAAATGATGGCAAAAAATTAAGAAATAGAGGCTGAAATGCTCACACTTTGGTCATGAGAAGGAATGAGATCTGGGAGCATGAATTATTTAACACTCCAACTTACATATCATAGATACCAACAAACTTACATCTATATTTTATTATATATTTATTATTTACTTTTTTGAGTAATGCAGAAATACCACAAGAGATGGACACCTGGATTTTCAATGACCAGGACAGAGATTGTCTCAAAGCAGCAGTGAGCAGTGTGACCCCTGTGTAAAAAGTCAGGAACTCCTCAGCTCCATCAAGAATGTCTGGGGGGATTGAGAAGCTGCCTTGTGGATGTTCATGGATACCAAGGGGATTACTTTCGAGGCAACAAAAGATGCGCAGGTGGGCTGGCCAGATGTGAGTTGTTTAGCGTTTCTTCGCTCCATAAAAGCAAAGTACTAAGAATTTGATTTTTATAGCCAGGGCCATCAGAGGGGAAGGAGCACTGCAGCGTGGTCATTGGTTGTTATTCCTCTGTTGCAGGCTCTGTGCTCATTCCACAAATGCTTTCAGGACCAGTGATGGCTCTAAAATGTGGCTTTGGATTTTTTTCCCCTTTTATTCAATGAAAATTTCTTAGCCAAACAGAAGTAATGCATAAAATCATGCTACGTGCCCTGGTGTGATTCACATCTTAAAGGGAATTCTGAATCTGGGTAATGCAAAGGTGAAGCCATCTTGTTTGTGATATTAGCCTCCATGTTCACTGGAGTGAAGTCGATCTTTCCCTGGACTCCTTTTCTTCCTAATAGCCACTACCTTGGATCACATGGCAGCACACTCTTATTTGCTCCACTTCCTTCATCTGATTCTTCTTTGTAATAAAAAGCATTAATAATTAATGTCTGAACAGTCCACATTCTCTCTTTACTCATTTATCAAAATTAAATGTAAACTTTAGGGACCTAAAATGTAATGACTGGAAGAAGGTGGAATAGAGCGGAGGATGTGATCAGTCTAACTGGATGGTCTGTTGGAAATGAAAAGAAATTTAATAAAATTCCCACAACCTTGGAGATTTCCAAGGTAACATGTAAGTATATGTGATTAACCTGGAATACACACAATTAAAAGGCCTATTTACCCTCAATTTCATAGGAACTCGTTATCATTTTTTAAAAATTCAAGGAAAAGAATTGATAACATTCAGTACACACACCCACACCCCCCCAACACACACACAGCTCCAGAACTGCCTGAGAATACAAAAATCTGAGAATGCTTAATTCCTTCATATAAAATAGTGCAGGATTTGCATGTAACCTATACACCTCCTTCTGTATATGTTAAATCATTTCTAGACTACTTATAAAACCTATTACAGCTTAGATGCTATTTAAATAGTTGTTATACTGTATTGTTTGGGAGCGACGACAAGAAAAAAGTCTGCACATGCTTAGTACTGACACATTTTTTGAATATTTTTGATCTGAGGTTGATTGTATCCACAGATACAGAAGGTGGACAGTGTGCACATACGCATATATGTACGTGTACGTGTGCATGCATGTGAGTGTGTGAATATGTGGTACCTGGTTTGTTATAAAGATACTTCAGAGATCTGAAGTTATAGCAGCGAGCAAAAACAGCACCAGTCCCTGACTCCAAATAATCTACATCTCCATGGTAAAATATTTTCTGAATTAGCCTTTGAGACACGTAAATCAAAACTATACAGGAGTAATTAAAATCATATAATGTTCTAGAAATTTTGGAAATTACATCCACTGGAGTGATTTATTTAAAAACAAATGATGATATAATAAACTAGCTTAAAACCTTTGAAAACATGAGGCACTGAGGCTGGGAGGCACTGAATGGGGCATGGTGTGAGCAAGATGTGGGGAAGCACATGCAGCCATGGGCCGTCATGCATCCAAGACTTCGTTAGCATGTATTTACTGAGTCACTCACAGTTGTCAGCATCATGGTCACCAGTGCAAGTGCCTGTCTTTACTAGACATGTGTCAAACATACTTCTTTTGGAATAGTCGCTGCATTTGCTCAGACAGAAGGATCATTCAGGGGCAATATAGCCCAAGACTCCATGCAGGGTAGCAATTCCCTCTGATAGGAAGTCTGGGCTGTTTGCCCCTCTGATGCTACAAAATCACCAATAACCCCAGGAAAGGCCCATTCCATCCAGGAACATCTGGACCACTGCAAGTCCAACCCAGGGTTGCAGCGTTGCCAGATGGACATCTGGAACAAAATATGTAAAACAAGATGGCAACAAATACAAAAGGTTCTTTCCAACTGCATCACATACTCTGGGTGTCTTACAGTTTTACCACCCCTTATCTCCATTTCTGAAATCTGAAAAGATATGAAAGCAAAAAAGATATTTTTTTCCATATTTCATTTGGTAGAGAAAACCTGAAAGAAAGTGGGCCAATGTACCCTTCATTTGCATATTTGGTGTGAATTTTCCTGTTTCCCTTAAGAAATATTAACGTGTTTGATTAAGATCCCTGCCTCATACCCCATTAGGGTATTAGGTAGCATGCAGTACCTGCATGGAATTGCCTCTCTCAGTTTTGAAAATCCACAAAAAATCTTGGCCCCAAGGTTTCATGTAAGGAGTTGTGCCCCCATAGAGGCTATCGTTTCCTCCTAGACTTTGCTCAAATCCCACCCTCTTGATGTTCACTTCCCTCAAAATTCCAACTTTCCATCCCCCTGCAAGTTCTGTATTTTATACACTGGTTTTTCTCTTTCACCTTTAGTTACTTAGAGTAGCATCTGGTGCAGAGAAAATATTAGAAAGTGTTTGTTAAATAAACATCATCTAACTTAGTTGGGATGTTAATGGTTTGCTGTCTGGCCATACCCTGCACCCAGACCCCTAGTGTCCCAATGTACAGACACATGTGAGCTCCTCAGGGCAAAGTCTGGTGTATTCCAGTCCCTGAGAAGAGAACCTGCCAGAGGAGCTCAACAAGTCACACTGAATTGAAGAATACATTAATTCACAGCATCATTTTTCAAAACAAAAACAAAAAGCAAAAACCAAAAACCAAACACTTAAATGTCCTGTTTTCTTATCAGTAAATAACTTTAACATTCTATTATGAAAACAAAGATAAAAACAAAAATCACTGCATAAGTCACCTATTATTAACCATTCAATCTCTTCTATTCTTATGTATTCTTTACTTAAGACTAAGTCACAAGTATTTCCCACCTTGTGAAATATTCTAAATATGATTTTTAACACCTTTGGAAGATTTCAGCATGTGGATACCATACAAGTCATTTAAGTAATTTGCAATGTTGGAGAGTTACTTTGTTATTTTCAAACATTTGTCTTTATAATTCTGAGATGACTCCTAGGTAAAAGAGTCAGGTTGTGAATCTCCTTAGAATTAAAACAAACAAAAACAACATGACTTGGAAAGTTTCTGATAATCCTGTGTCTTACCTCTCTCTCTCAGGAACCACCAGAAAGGGTGGTTGGTGTCGTGTGTGTGTGTGTGTGTGTGTGTGTGTGTGTGTGTGTGTGTGTTGAGCACATGCACAAAACCAGAACGTGGTTTTTGTTGGAACAAAATTTTCCAGTATGAGCAATTGTTGGCACCCTTAGGCATCTGAACTTTTAGCAGCTTGGTTTCAAACTGATGTGGCAGCTTCCAGTGGAAGTATACCTGCCCAATATCAAGATTGCTGGCACCAGGGCCTGGCTTCAAATGTCTACCTGACTTTTTCTGTACTTCCATTTCCCTTTCTTCTTGTTGGCAGGTCTGAAAGCCTCTGCCCTTCCTGCTTCAAATGGGCTGTTTTGAAGAGAAATAAAATATTGCCCATGAAAGGCCTTTTAAAGTAAAAAAAATGCTGTACAACTGCAAGGTGCTATTAATTTAACCCTCCAGCAATAGAAATTTATATCAGCTATGAACTATTTACAGTCACTATCAACATGTATCAAATTTCAATCCATCCCATAGAATCCAAAGTGTTATTTCATTAAATAACACTTTAAAACATCAACTCTTCCCTATAATTAATAGCAATGATTGGGCACAGAATTCTAAAAAATAGACTTATCTCTATTCAGCAACAGTATGTACTAATGAGAGAGCAAAGGAAGAAGATAATTATAGACCAGAATCTCTTTTGACACTCTTTGGAAAGCACTGAGCAAATTGAAGTCTACCTCACATGACAAGTATCCTGTCCTTGAGTGAGACTCCCCATTTCTTCCTCTGAGGATGTGCACTGTAGTGAAGAGAAGGTTCTGCCAAGACAGGGCCGGTCACAAAGGGGAAGCACTCCACAGGGTTGGACTTACCATAGGGAGCTTCATCTGTTGTTGTTGTTAGGTGCCGACAAGTCGGTATCTGACTCATCATGACCTTCATAGGGTTTTCAATGGCTGACTATTTCCGGATTGCCTTGGGAGTGAATTGCCAGGTCCTTCTCCCATTTTTGCAGTGCTGGGACTTGAACTCGGGACGTCAGAGACTGCAGTGCAGCACTCTACCAACTGAGCTAACTCCCAGCCGCATAGGGAGCTTCATCTAAGTCCTCTTTAATATCTTTCAAAAATGAATAATTATTTGTTCCATGGTATGGAGGTGATCAGATTGTATCTTGATAGTTTTTTCAGCTATTGGATTAATATATTTGCGTGTGTGTGTGTGTGTGTGTGTGTGTGTGTCTGTGTGTCTGTGTGTTTGCGCATATATGGTTGCATTTTAATATCTGTGGAAGTGGGAATTTATGTTAACCACTTTATTTTATACCATTTATTTTGCTATGAATATTCTAGTATTTCATGAAGAAAGGTAACACTTATCATCTTTGCCTTTCAGTAGCTTATAGTCTTCATTAGAAAAAAGAAAAGAAAAATAAAACAAGCCAGATACAGTGGTGCACACCTCTAATCCCAGTGATTTGGGAGGTGAAGGCAAGAGGATCGTGAGTTCGAGGTTAGAGGCAGCCTGTATAACTAAGGGAGACTGATTTGAAATAAAAAATAAATAATGGGCTGAGGGTACAGCTTGGTGGTAGAGTGCTTGAAAAACATGTTCAAGGCTCTGGGTTCAACCCCAAGTATTCACTCTAAAGAGAAAAGTATAACTCCCACACAGGTCCATGCCTAGGATGAAGTCTGAGCATGGTGGAGATGGAGTTGAAAGGAACTTGTTCTATTTTCAGGCCTAAATGCAGATCTGCATGGAGTCGTGGTGTGCTAATAACAGTAGAATGTCCTGGAGAGGAAAATTTCCCTACACAAAGCTGGGGGGCTTGAAAGCATTGTTTCTTCTAGAATTATAATTCTAGAGGGCTGACACAGTGTTGTGTATACAT
Organism: Pedetes capensis; assembly: GCA_007922755.1. NCBI lineage: Eukaryota > Metazoa > Chordata > Mammalia > Rodentia > Pedetidae > Pedetes > Pedetes capensis. The sequence goes on along the minus strand of VMDO01015332.1, from coordinate 1,503 downwards.
GTGTGTGTATGAGAGAGAGGAGGAGAGCGGGGGAGAAGAGAGAGAGAGAGAGAGAGAGAGAGAGAGAGAGAGAGAGAGGAGAGAGAAAGGAGAAGGATCTGGAGCATTCTAAATCATGTGGGTTTTTATATGTCATATTAAGGAAATTAAATAGAAGTAATGTGGCCACTTATTCTTCTGTCAATAAGCAAATGAAAGAGGTTTTCTTTTAACCTCAGGGACTAACTCTTCAGCTTGTCTTTGACTGAGAAGCACACCTTCCCTGCTCCAGATGCCCTGCCCAGGTTAGAACAGCTGAAGCTGAAGCCCTGGAAGTTAAAGGATAAAATGATGACATCTATGGAAACCCCCAGGTGAAAACAGTGAAGTCTGAGGTCCCCACAGAAAGGCTTATACATGCATCTCTGAAAGCCAGTGCCTTGACATCTGTGAATTAGCCATTACATCAAACTTCCCTAATTAAGAATAAAGATTTTATTAACTCAAAATATATGATGCAACTAAATGGATGCATAGGAAAAATGGAGGAAAGAAAACAAACTACTGTCTACAGAGGAATCTAAAATATGAAATAGTTGAGATTAAATCTAACAAAATATGTACAAGCCTGTACAATAAAATCTATAGACCATTAATTGAAAAAAATAAAAGATCCTAAACTAGATGTCATGGCACATGCCTGTAATCCCAATGACTGGGAGGCTGAAGCAGGAAGATCACCAGTTTGAGGCCAGAGACAGCCCATGCAACACAGGGAAACAACTATCTCAACATTAAAAAAAAGATTAAAAAGGGGGCTTGGGTGCTACCCAGTAGTGGAGCCTTTGTCTAGCACCCATGGACCCTGGATTCAACCCCTGAGTACTGCAATAAATAAATAAATAAATAAATAAATATTCTGTAGGACTGTGATATTGAAGCCCTTTTAAAAGCCTTGTATGAAAGCAAGGTGCTGATTATTGTTGCATGGGTGGAATCAGGACACAAATGTTTTGGAATGTTTTATGAACCTGTGTCTGAGTCTCATTCAGCTCTGATCATAAATGCTTGTGAAACACAGACCCAGCAAAGTGGTGGGAGGTTGGCATCATCTCCTCCAGTCCTATACTTCCCCCTGTGTAAAAGTCTTCAATATCTCTCTTTAAAGTAACTTTTAAAAATTATTTTTTTGTATCAAGAAATCTCATTCAGGTAAAATATGTATTCACTGCTGAAATCTTCCACCAAGTCCAGCAAAATTGAGTTTCTACTATATATGTGTCTGCAGCCATAGCACCCTAGAATCTGGTCCTGCCTGATCTGGGAAGCTAAGCAAGGTGGGCCTGGCTAGTCCTTGAATGGGAGACTGCCTGGGAAAACAAGGTGCTGCAGGCTTGGGAGAAGGACCTAGCAACCCACTTCCAAAACAGTCCACCACTGGGAATCCTATGAATAGTGGAGAAGCACTGACAGTGTCCTGGAATGTTTCCTTTTGCCGTACATAGGGTCACTATGGCCTGCAGC
>VMDO01015331.1:0-51633 GCA_007922755.1 Pedetes capensis | reverse complement strand
CCGCAAGACTCTGCCAGAAAGGAGCACTCTGTCCGCGTGGTGCTCAGCCTCCTCCGCAGACCTCACCTTTCTCCACAGTGCAGTGGGATGACTTAGGATCCCCTCTGGTGTGTCTGGGGTCCAGGCATATGTGTGCCCGTATGTCTGTGGAGATTGCGTCTGCATGACTGTCCCGCCACAACAGGAGAGAGGGAGCCGCCTTTCAGCTCTGGATGTGTACCCCTGGCACTGGTTTCCCACAGCCACAACAAGAGGGAGGGAGCGATTCCATGCTGACTCACCCGAAAACTTGCAGTTTGTGTCCCGCGGGCAGGGTGACAGTGCGATGTCAAGGTTGCATGCTGTGTTGGGTCTGGCTCCCGTGGGTGTGTGGGCAAAGTCCCCTCCAAGTCTCCAGGATTCTATCCTGCCTTCTGTGTGAAAGCGAAATGGCGGAATGGCAGTCCTGCCACTGACCTCTGTGTAATTCTTCTGAAGCCAAATGCTCGATTTCAGTGTCCATCCAGTTTCATCCTCTGTCTCCCAATCTAAACTATCACTGTTTCTATCTATTCAATGTGAGTTCTAAACCTCTCATCGAGGCTTCCCTTTACTCTGGGAGAGAAGGAGAAGGCGCGTGTTATCTGTCCACCATCTTGATTTTTCTCCGATTTTTTTTTATAGTTAACTAAAATAAACTAGTGGGCTGGGATTTAGCTCAGTTGGTAGAGCATTGTGCTGTAGTCTCTGAGGTCCCGAGTTCGATTCCCAGCACCACCAAAATGGGAGAAGGGCCTGGCAATCCACTCCCAACGCAATCCCGAAACAGCCATTGAAAACCCTATGAGGGTCGCTATGAGTCGGATACTGACTATGAGTCAGATACTGACTCGATGGCACCCAACAACAACAAAATAAACTACTGAGATGTCATCCACTATTACTTAATCATCTAATCTTAATATGTGTGTAGAAGTGTATATGTGTATGTGTGGATATAAATGAAACAGTATTTTTGAGTACTTATTATTTTATAAGAAATAGACTGATTATCATTAACATTTCTTTTTTATTCATTCATCAGATGTTAAATCTCTAACACACTCATCAATGCTTTCAATTGTCAACATTATTTAATGATCAATTCACATATTCATGTTCAGATTTCAAATTAAAGATGAGTTGAAATACCTTGTAAATATATTTATATCATAAAAATTTTCCACTTCTTTGGCACTTTGGAATTGCTGACATAATTAACCCCCCTTAGCAATGAAGGAAACTTCATTTATTCTCTAATTTCATTTATCCACTAATTTTTTATTCACTCAAAATTTCTAATGAATAAAAGCTGGGAATGTAATGATAAGAAAAATTATCTCTCATACTGGTCTTCATTACACCTAAAAACTACTGGTAAAGACAGACATTAACCTCATGCAAATAAATGTAGAATTCTACTGGTAGTTAATATAAAACTCAAAAAGCTAACCTAGTCTGTGGCAGGAGTACAGATGGATGAGGGACAGACAGGTAAGGCTTCCTTGAGAAAATGATATTCAGGAGCGATTGTTGTCGTTGTTGTTGGGTACTGTCAAGTCGAATCTAACTCACAACAACCCTATGCACAACAGAATGAAACACTATCCACTACCTGACACTGTACCATGCTTGGCACTATGTTAGTGCTTCTCTGCTGTTCATAGGGTTTTCAATGGCTGCTTGTTTAGGGATTGTTTTGAGAGTGGGCTGCCAGGATCTTCTGACATTTTTGTGGTGCTGGGTTTCAAACCCAGGGTCTCAGAGAATATAGAGCAACATTCTACCAACTGAGCTAAACTGAGCTACTAAACTGAGCTTAGGAGGAATTACTATTGTTTTTGTTAGGTGCCCTTGAGTCACAGTGATTAGGAAGGATTAAACAGGCAACAAGGCTAGATTATGTCTTCCCTATCCAGAAAGGAGTAAATGAAAAAGTGATGATATTTTTAAGTATCTGAAGAAAAAAAGGGAAAATATAAAGTGATATATTTACATATTTTTCATACATCTATCATATGTTACTTTGCAATTACTTCTGCCTCATAACAGGTAAAACATTGAATTTGTAAGCATTTGGTTTTGATAAGAATATAAAAAATCAAGTTGACTATTTTCCTAATTTGCCTTATTAAGACAGTTCCAATATGTACTCTTACTGACTTAATCATAAACCTCTTTTTGCTTAAAATTGTTCCAGCTTGGATAATAAATTTTGTAGTAAGACTATCTAGAATGAAAGCCAATATATTCACTTAATTCTTCAACCAAATTCTGATTGCACATAGAGGATTGAGCTACCAAATAGCCAGCCAACATGTTACTTTTGTTTGTTCTTTTGATTTTTACATTTTAAGCAACCAATCAATACTTATGGAATATCTGCACCATGCTTGAAACAATGGTAGGCAACACGTTTCTAGTAGTGAAAGAAGCAGAAACTATAAGGAAAAGTAGAAAATGGGATCAATTCTTGTGGATGTCTTAAGACGGCATGGTGGTACCTGTAATGTGTTATGGTTGTTGTTGTTGTTAGGCACCATGGAGTTATATCCAACTCATAGTGACCCTTACAGGATTTTCAGTGGCTGATTGTTTTAGGATTGTCATGGGAGTGGATTTCCACATCCTTTTCCCGTGTGTTCTGGTTGGGAGGAGAAAAAATCTTCTTAGAAGTATTATTGGAGATTAGTGCTCTCAAAGAGTATCAACCATATGTTCTCTGTTTTTCATGTGCAAAGACACAAGAAAATTGTAGTTAAGGCAAGAACCTCCTTGGTGTGTGCTAATTAGTCTGCCCAAATTAGAATCCTCGGGATTTGGCAGATAGGGTTGTAAAACCCTCTTTTAGATTATGGATATCTATATTTTTTTTTCATGATGGCACTACTTTTTTCTTGGATGACAACTAAATTTGGAATGTTGACACAGGATCTTAAAAGCAAATAGAGACAACCAGTTCTATTGTCTACTGCATTTTATGGTATGTGTTCTTGGATGGACTGAGTTTGCTGTAATTCTTTTTGCAAGGGCCACAATGATCTCTCTTTATTATTCTCAATACAATGTAAATTTGTTATCTTCAGGAACCCAGCTAAGAGGGGATTCCTTTTGGGTTGGATTCTCCACACTAAAATATTCTAAGTTAATTTCATGGGAAAGGAGGCAGACAAAATCAAGGGTATACCTGTGAGATCAACTTAATACTTATTATGTTTATCTGGCTCCTTTCTCCAACTCTTTCTTTTCCCTCAACTCCAGAGAATCTTATACTACTTTGCAACTGAAAAAATACTAAAATCTTAACAAGCAATTTTTAAATTCTATTAATTGTCTCAGGTCCTTAGCTTTTGGAAATCAAAAGAATTTTGGTTTTCTGTTTTGGTTTGCTTTTTTTTGTTGTTGTTGTTGTTTGTTTGTTTGTTTGTTTTGGTTGAATTTTGCTTTTTCTTTTTTCTTTTATATTTTATTCCCATTTATTTGCAAATGCTGATGGGGTACAGAGAAATAAGGATTTTTCTATTTCCATTGCACAGCTATTACTTTGCTTTGGGTCACACTTTCATCACCTTACATGTTTCAGAGAACCACGCGATTACTATATAGTAAAAAATCATATGCAATTATGGGTGGTAGTTGTTGGGTGCTGTTGAATTGGGTCTGACTCATAGCAAACCTCACAGGGTTTTCCATGGCTGATTGTTTGGGGAGTAGAATGTCAACATCTTTCTCCCCTGAAGTTATGGGTTATATTCCCTTTTTTTCCCTCATGTATTTATATTGTTGCATCATCAATTTTGAGATTATCCTTTACCTCTTTATCTTTCCATGTTATGTCCCCTACCCTTGCTCCCTTTCTTAACCCTTACTTGCCCCCACTAGACCTCCCTCTTTCTTTCTACTCTACTTTAATTTTTCTTTTGTAAATAAGCCTGATTATGTGTGTGTGTGTTTCTTCCTTTAAGTTAGATTTAGCTCCCATATATAAGTGAAAACATATAGTATTTCTCTTCTTGGGCTTGGGTTTTTTTGCGTAAGATGATATTCTCCAGTTCCATCCATTTTGCTACAAATGACATTATTTCATTCCTTTTTATTGCTGAGTAGTATTCCATTGTGTATATATATACCTTTTATCAATTCCTGTGTTGATGCACATCTTGGTTGGTTCCATATCCTGATGATTGTGAAGAGTGCTTCATTAAATATGGAAATGTAGGTGTGTCTGTGGTAAAATGACTTACCTACCATTGGGTATATTCCAAGGAGTGGTATAGATGGGTTATATGCCAGTTCTATTCTTAGTTTTCTAATGTACCTCCATAATGATTTCCAAAGTGGCTGAACTAATTTATAGCTCCATCAGGAGGGTAAAAGTGTTCCCTTTTCTCTGCATCCTCACCAGCATTTGTTATTCTTTGTTTTCCTGACCTTGGCCATTCTTACTGAAGTGAGATAGAATCTCAGTGTTGTTTTGATTTTCATTTCCCTAATGGCTAGGGATATTGAGCATTTTTATGTGTTTCTTGGCCCTTCTAACTTCTTGGTTTTTAATGGCTTAAAATGTATTTTAATAAGTTGATGCTGCATTACTGCTCCATTTCTCAGAAAAACTCCAAATTTAAGGTATCAGGGACAAATCAAAACATGGTACACCAATAAAAAATGCACAGCGTAACTAACTAAGATAGGCAAGGCTAAGAGCTACTGTCAGACCTTCAGCATATAGCAACCCAGTTCCCAAGATTGTTCTAGGCCTATCAAGAAAAGCTGTGAACAGCAACATCATAGACACGAGAGTCATTCTTGGGTTGTCCTTACCCAAGAAAAAGATGGAGGCAAGTTAACACAAGATATTTTTTAAAGATATACTAAAATGAAAATCTCTAAGAGAAATGTCTTCCTTAAGGTTTCATGAAAGGGTAATATGGGATATAACAGAATTGTATGTATGCTGTCTGTGACCTCTGTGGACATTTGCCTGAATTCTCACCTGGGAGCAGATAGAGGAATGGCGGGGCTAGGTCATTGGGGGATGTTTGGTTTTTGTGGTGTATGTGGCAGTGTCTCTGGGGTTGAGGGGTATAAGAGAAAACAAAACATGATGGGCAAAAAACGGAATGATCAAGATTAATGGGGCTCTAACTGAATCCATTTTGTTATGGCTCCCCATGCCCTCAACAATCACATTTGAGACTTCAGAAATGCACCACACAGAAATGATTAAACAATATACCACACAGAACTGATTTGTTAAATACAACGCCTCTCTTGCCCTCTGCCTCTAAGCATACTCCCTAGAGTAAGTAGTACAGGCAGGGAAGACCTAGCTATTGGGAGGAATCCCTAACACTTTTCCAGGGTAGAATTCTGGCTAGTCCAAAAGGGGTCCTTGTTTAAGGGTTTTAGGAAACTAGATGCTGCAACTTTATTAGTATCGGTGACGTTTGTTTGGAGCAAATTCAGCTCCAGGAGCTGCACGGTTGAACGCAGGAGGAGTTCCACCAATTGCCCCAATTCCTTCCATTGTAGCAGCTTGGCCAAAGCGTTCAGTTGTTGGTGGGATCAATCCCAAGGTTCCACCCGGCATCATAGTGGCAGGTCCTGGAGGAGCTGGGGTACCAGCTGGCACAGGAGCAGGAGGCATGGCACCTCTGTTATTTATGCCCATAGCACCTCCCATAGCCATCTGGCCCATCCGTATCTCTTGTTCTCTCGCATCAGGGAAGGTTCCCTTAAATCCTTCCTGCTGTTGCCGCATCATTTCTTGTTGCCGCCACATCTCTTCCTCACGGCGCCTGCGCTCCTCTTCTTGCCTGAGCTGCAACTGCTTTCGTTTTTGAACCTCTTGGTTGTGCAGCTCTTCCATTCTCCTAAACTCTTCTTGGCGCCTCATCAAATCCTGCCTCATTAGCATGATCTGGTGCTCATGACGAGCTGCCTCCATCTCCATCTCCAGCTTCTCACGAGCCTCCTTGATGTTGCGGTCCACTTGATCCTGCTGTTGCTTCTCCATCTCAATGAGTGCCTTCCAACGCATGGCATACTCATACTCAAATGAGCCAGGTTGCACAAATCTGGGTGGCTGCAAAATTGTTGGTTTTTAATAACCAGCTTTTCTGGAAGTCCCTCTTCATCATCCAACTGGTCCATGGGCTCCACGGTCACAGGCCAAGGAAATGTGGTTAGCAGGAAGGAGCCTTCACTGCATCTATCCAGAGCTTTCCGAGCAGCTGGCTTCCCTGAGAACTCAACAATGCCTTTTCCTGATGGCCTTCCTCGATCATCCACAATGACTACAGCCCTTTCCACCTTGCCAAACACTGAAAAGGCTTCTTCCAACAGTTCATTGGACACATACTGAGGAAAGTTTCGGACTATAAGGGACGCACTATGGCAGGCAAAGCGCACAGGCAGCTGCCTTCCACGGAGTGGCATATTGTCCAGTTCCACTTTGGCAATCTCTGCTAGGGTTCATGTTTCCAAGCGGTTAAAGCCAAAGCCTTTATCCTTATGAATGAAAACTTCGCTTGCCTTCCCATATTTCTCAAACAGTTTCCTCATTTCCTCCTCAGTAATGCCAGGGGGAAGATTGCCCACAAAGAGACGGCTACGCTGGGTGTAGGTCTTCTCTCCTGGTTTCCTAAAATTCTTCAGGTCAATAGTCAAGCCTTCATTTTGGCTACCAGCCTGCTGTCCATTTGCACGTATAGGTGGTGGTGGTGGCTGCTGCTGGTGCTGCTGGTGGTGATGTTGATGATGCTTCCTTGGAGTATGCTTCTGCTTCTCCAAGTTGAAGGTTTTATTGCTCTGCATTTTTGCACCCTTCTACCGTCAGTTCTCTCCTCAGAGTAACGGTGACGCTACACGGCCTCTACCGTGCTGAGAAAAGCCCTTCTAACTTCTTCATTTGTGAACTGTCTATTCATTTACTTTACCCACTTATATATTGAGTTATTTGCTGTCTTGGAATTTGATTTCTTAAGTTCTTTGTATATTCTAGAAATTAGTCCTCTATCAGATGTGTAGGATGCAAAGATTTTCCCCCATTCACTGGGCTCTCCCTTAACTCTTCTTATTGTTTCTTTTTTTGTACAGAAGCTTTTTAATGTCATGTAATTCAATTTGTAATTTTTGGTCCCATTTCCTGGGCAATTGGACTCTTGTTAAGGAAACACTTTCCTATGCCTATGCGTTGGAGTGCATTTCCTGTCTTTATTTCTAATAGTTTAAAGTTTCTGGTTTTATGTTGAGGTTTCTTACCCATTTCAAATTGACTCTCATGCAAATTGAGAGATACGAGTCTATTTTCAATTTTCTGCAAATGGATATCCAGTTTTCCCAGCACCATTTGTTGAGGAGGCTATCTTTTCTCCCCTGGAATTTCTTAGACCCTTTGTCAAAAACTAGGTGGCTACATTTGCATAGGTGTATCTGTGAATCTAGACTTCTGTTCCATTGATCTTAAGGTTATTTTGTGCCAGTACCAAGCTTGTTTTGTCACTGTAATCATGTAGTATAGTTTGAAGTCAGGTATTATGATCGTGCCTGGACTGTTTTTGTATTTTAAGATTGTGTTGACTATACTTGGTCTTTTGTGTTTCCATATGAATTTTTGTCTTTTTTTAATTTCTGCAGAGTCTATCATTGGAATTTTAATGGGGACTGCATTAAATCTGTAAATTGATTTTGGTATTAGTCATTTTTACACTAATTCTCCCAATCCATGAGCAGGGAAGGTCCTTCCATCTTCTAGTATCCTTTGCAATTTTTTTCATTAATGTTTTGAAGTTTTCATTATAGAGATCTTCAGGGTTTTTAGTTAGATTGATTCCTAAATATTTATTTTTTGGTAGGCAATTATGAATAGGGTTGTTGGCTTAATTTCATTCTCTTCCTATTCACTATTGGTGTAATGGAAGCCTATTGATTTTTGAGTGTTAATTTTGTATCCTGCTACTTTTCTGAAGGAGTTAATTAACTTTAAGAATTTTCTAAAGGAAATTTTGGGGCCCTTAGATAAAGGATCATGTCATCCATGAATAAGCACAATTGACCTCTTCTTTGCCTATCTGTATCCCTTTGATGTATCTTGCCTGGTTGCTGTAGCTAGGATTTCATTCACAATATTGAATAAGACTGGATAGAGTGGACATCCTTGTCTTGCCCCTGGTCTTTGAGGGAATGGCTTCAATTTTTCCCTGTCTGATATGATATTGGCTGTTGGTTTGTTGTATTTGGGCTTTATGAAGTTGAGGCAATTCCCTATTATGCCCATTTTCTCCAAGACTTTTATTGTGAAAGGATATTGCACTTTGTCAAAGGCCTTCTCAGGATCAATTGAGATGGTCATGTGATTTCTGTCTGCAGGTCTCTCGATATGTTGAATTACATTGATTGATTTCCATATGTTGCACCAGCCTTGCATCTGTGGAACGAAGCCCACTTGATGATGATGTATGATCTTTTTTATGTGTTGCTGAATTTGGTTTGCTAGAATTTTATTTAGGATTTTTGTGTCAATGTTCATCAGGGAAACTGATATTTCTCTTTCTTTGGAGTGTCCTTGCTTAGTTTTGCTATTAGGGTGACACTGGCTTCATAGAATGAGTTTGGAAGTGTCCCTTTCTTTTCTATTTTATGAACTCATTTGAGGAGAATAGGTATCAATTCTTCTTTGAAGGTTTGATGAAATTCTACTGTGAACCTGTCAAGACTTGGGACTTTCTATGTTGGGAGAGTTTTTATTACTGGCTCAATTTTGGTGGCTGTATTGAAATTATTTAAAATGCTTTTATCTTCTGGGTTTATTTGTGGTAATTCATATGTGTTAAGGAACTTATCCATATCTTCTGTATTTTCATTTTTATGGGAGTACAATTTCTCAAAGTATTTCCTGAAGAGCTTCTGGATTGCACTGGTATTGGTGGTTATGACCTCATTTTCATGTTTTAAGTTTTTAAATTTCAGCCTTTCCTTTCTTTCTTGTGGTGGGACTGGCTAGAGGGGTCATCTATTTTATTAATCTTTTCAAACAACCAGCTCTTAGTCTCATTAATTCTTTGATTTTAATTCTTTTTAGTTTCTAATTGGCTGATCTCTGCCTTGATTTTAATAATTTCTATCTGTGTACTCCTTTTAGGGATTGTTTGATGTCGGCCTTCTAGTGCCTTAAAATGTTTTATTAAGTTATTTAATTGGGCTCTCCCTAGTTTATTGACCTACAGTTGCAGCTCTGTGGCATCTGATCCCATCAGACCTTGAAAGCTAAGCAGGGTTGGGCCTGGTTAGTATTTGTATGGGAGACTGCCTGGGAATACCAGATACCATAGGCTTGGGAGAAGAACCTGGCAACACACTCCCAAAAATCAATCCTCCAGTGAAAACCCTATGAATAGCAGAAAACCACTGACAATAATGTTTCATCTGTTGTATACAGGATCCCTATAAGTCAGACACTGACTCAACAGCACCTAACAACAACTAGCTTATTGATGAAGGTGCTCATGGCTATGAATTTGACTCATAGAACCGCTTTTGATGTATTCCATAAAGTTTTAGGATGTGTTTTCATCCTCATTTGCTTGCAGAAATTTAAAAATTTCCTATTTCTTCAATGACCTTTTGATCATTCAGCAGTGTATTATTTAGTCTCCATGAATCTGTTACATTTCTGAAGTTTTTCTTGCTTTTGAGTTCTAGTTTTATTCCATTGTAATCTGATGAAATAGAGGGGATGATTTCTAATTTTTTATTTGTTGTGACCATTTTTATGGACTACAATGTGGTCTATCTTAGAAAAAGTTCCATGTGGTGCTGAGGAGAATGTGTATTCCACATCAGATGGATGGAATATTCTATAGACGTCTGTAAGATCCAGATGTTGGTCTGTGGTGCTATTTAAGTCGATCACTTCTCTGTTGATTTTGTGTTTTGATGACCTGTCTTTTGGCAAAAATGAGGTATTGAAATCTCCCATAATTATTGTGTCTGGCCTGATGTGTTCCTTTTTCTCCAATAAAAAAATTTTTTATGGTGCCAGGTACAGTTGTGCATGCCTATAATCCCAGCAACTCAGGAGGCAGAGGCAGGAGGATTGCAAGTTTGAGACCAGAGGCAGTCTGCATAATTTAGCAAGACTCTGTCTCAAAAAGAAAGAAAGAAAAAAAAAGGACTGGGGGTACAGCTCACTGGTAAAGCACTTGCAAAGCATGTAAGCATGAGGCACTGGGTTCAACCCCCCAGTACCTCAGAGAAAAAAATTGTTTTATGAACCTAGGTGCACCTGTATTTGGCGAGCAAATATTAAGTATTGTTAGTGGTTCTTGTTTGACTATTCCTTTTAGTAATATATAATGTCCTTGTTTGTCTTTTCTGGTTAGTTTGGGATTGAAGTCTAAATTGTCAGGAATTAGTATCATTACTCCTGGTTTTTTGGTTCCCACTTGTATAGTATATTGTTTCCAACCTTTAGTTTTGAGCCTTTTGTGGTCTTTACAGATGAGTCTCTTGAATACCACATATCAAAGGTGTGTGTTTTTTAATCCAATTGGCAGTCTATGCCTTTTGAGTGGTGAGTTAAGACCATTTACATTCAGAGTAATTATAGAGAGGTGCTTATCATTCTGCATCAATTTGTTATTTGTTTCTATTCTTATTCATATTTAGTTGATTATTTTCTTAAGTTCCCTTCATGTTTACTATTCATTCCTTAGATCTTTTATGTTGGGTTGTCCTACCTCTTTCAGATGGAGTGTTTCATTAAGGATCCTCTGCAATGCTGGCTTGTTGGCCATGAAATGTTTAAGTTAATATCATGGAATGTCATGAACTCACAAACTATTTTAAAAGATAGCTTCTCTGGGCAATATAATCTTGGTTGGCAGTTTATTTTTTTTTTTTTATCAGGACTTGAATGATGGCTGACCAAGCTTTCCTTGCCTTTAAGGTTGTTGAGAAAGCAGCTATTATTCTGATGGGTTTGTCTTTGTACATGAGTTGGTATTTCTCTCTTGCATTTTTTAGAATAGTTTCTTTGCTTTCTAGACTTAGCATTCTAATCATAATGTGTTATGGAGAAGATCTGTTCTGATCTACTTTATTTGAAGTTTTGAATGTTTCAGTTGCACAGGCATCCAGTTCTTCCCCTAGATTTGGGAAGTTCTCATCTAATATCTCTTTGAATAGATTTCCTAATCCTCTCAAGTTATTTTCAGCTCCTCCTGAACCCCCTGAATTTATAGGTTGCATCTCTTCATTTTACTGAGGACCTCTTGAAAATTTTGATCATACTGCTTCATCTTTCTTTCTCTCTTGGCACCTGAATAGATAAGATCCTCCACCTTTTTTTCAGAATCAGGTATCCTGTTTTTGCCTTTGTCCAGTCTGGATATTGAAGAATCTACTCTAATATTGAATTGATTGACTTTTCTTTCTAACTCTAGGATTTGGGTTTGATTCTTCTTCAGAATCTCAACTTCTTTGCCTAATTTTCGTCAAAGTTAGATACCTTTTTCTCCAGTGCATCAGTTGCTTTCATGGAGATGTCTTTGAGGTCTTGAACATATTTATAAGCAGCATTCTAAATTCTTTATCTGGCATCTCTAAGAATCAGTTACTCTGAAATTATCTGTTGAGGGTTGTTGGGGTATTAGATCTTCCCATCTATCTTGACCTTTCATTTTTCATGTATTTTTCTGTTGAGGTTTGCCCATTGCTTGCTGTGGGTGCTAGGTGTCACCTCCTCTACGTATAAAGAGGTTCTCCCCACCTGCTCTAGTGAGTCTGGGAGATGATGGGTTATTGGCCCTTTTCTCCTGCCTCCCATCTGTAAGTCCCAGTGTCAGGGGCTGGTGCCTCACTCTTGCAGTCAGAATGGCCCCAGCTGTTTCTCTCCATCCCCTGCACCCCCAACCCCCAAATATGCTACAGTCTAAACTGTGTCTCCTAGGCTCACTGGTCCCTCGGCACCTCTTCTGTGCATTGCCAATACTCTCAGGCCCTAAATGCTCCTCCACTGCCTGAACTATTTCTTTTATGCTCACTGGACCCATGGCACCCCTTCTCTGCTTCATTGGCACTTCTGGGCCCTAATGGCACCACTGCCTGAGCCATCTCTCTTAGGTTCACTTGTCCCACAGCACTACTTCTCTGTGTCACAGGCACTCCTGGCCCTAATAACACCTCAAACTGAGCAGACTTTCTTAGGCTTGGGGTTCCAGCCACACCAGCCATTTCTCTCCATGCCCTGAACTCATCACCACCCAGTCTCTCTGTCTCTGGCTTGCAGTTCTAGTGGCACCAGAGGCTGGGGTAATGGTCTCTTCCCAGTAAAAAGAAAAAAACAAAAACCCACAATCCTAGTGTTCAAGACCCTGCAGGGGCCTGCACTGCCTGGCCTCCTCCCAAGTGTGTCCTGTAGGCCTCTGCTTTTGTTTCCTGCAGTACATCTCCCCAGCTGCACACTGTCCCAGAGGGCCCTGTATCCTATGAAACCTTTCACCATTGTTTCTCCTGGGTTGAGGATTGTAGTGAGTTGCCCTGCCATTTCCTCCTCTTCTCCGTCATTTTAATCTCCACTATTTGGCCAATTGTCCTCATGCCGCCATTTTTTTCTAAGTGATTAAAACTCCTCTCCACTCTTTTTTTGTTTTGAGTAGAGAACGTTGCAAATTTCCCTGTTTTCTTCCCCTGTTGGTGTGTGACTGTTAACCATCTGCCATGTTAGCCATCTCTTATTTTTTCTTTAGGAAAAAAATATCTTGAAGATATAAAATTCTCCCCTCACTGAATCACCCAATAGGGAATGAAGAGTTTAAAGGAAGTATTAGGATATAAATTTGTCTTGTAATGCATTTGATGATTTTCCTGATACACACGTCATTGGTGACCTCTCCATATTGTTCTCAAGTACCGACACTTACCTATAGGCTTATATAGCATGGTGGTTAAAAATATGGACTTGAGCCAGAATGGTTTGTTCTGAAGTCTGACTTCAACTTATAATTATTATAGGACCTTGAACTCGTTATTTAACCTCTCTGTATATTAGCTTCCTCATCTGTAAAGTGGAAGTAATAAAGCCTTCTTCATAGGCTTCTTCTGGAAATAAAGTGATAATCTGTGTAAAACACATAGCACATTGCCTGGCACATATTAGATACTTAATAATTGTTAGTTACTATATATTTCAGCTTTTTGTCATTCTAACAATTACCTGAAATAAACACTTATAAAGATAAAATGATTATGTACACTCACAATTTTTGAGGTTCCAGTCCATGATTGGTTAGTCCTGTCAGTGTGAACCTGCAGCAGGGCAGCACATCATGGTGGAAGCACATGGTACACCCTCATTGCCAGAAAGCAAAAGAGAAGGAAGTAGAAGAGACTGAGGTCTTACAATCTGCTCTGAGGGAACACCACCAAAGACTTGAAGACCTCCCAGTAGACCCCACTTGTGCAAGTTTCCACCACATCCCAATAGTGACATGTTGGGGAACTGAGCCTTTACTACATGGTGTTTTGTACAGTACCAAACAAATAATCTGATTAAGTAATATAATTATAAAATAAGGAAAAACTCTAAATAGATATTTGTCCAAAGAAGACATAAAAATGGCCAAAAGCTATTTACAAAAAGCTATTCAACATCATTAATTGTCAGATAAATGGAAATCAAAACCATTGTGAAGTGCTACGCCACATCTTTTGGGATGGCTATTATCAAAGAGCTAATAAATAAAGAATGTGGGATAAAGTGTGGAGTAAAGGGAACTCTTATATACTGTTGGCAGGAAATTAGATTGGAAAACAGTGTGGAGGTTTGTAAAGTAATTAAAAATACAGCTACTGGTGACCTAGGAATTTCTCTTCTGGGTATATAGCCACAGGAAATGAAATCAACCTCTCATAAAGATATGTGCACTCCCATGTTCATTGTAGCATTATTTGTGATAGCCAAAATAGAGAAATAACCTAAGTCCATTGACACAGGAATGGATTTTACTAATTTTAAAATCTTATTTTCTATCTTTCTGATTTTTGGGGGGCATGTATGTGTGTATCAGGGGCGGGGTGGATGGTACTGGGAGGTTGAACCCAGGCCCTCGTGTATGCTCAGCAAGTGTCCTGCCACTGAGCTACAGCCCAGTCACTTTTTTAATGTTTTATTTTGAGACAGGGTTTTACTAAGTTGCACAGGCTGTCTCTGAGCTTAAACCCATGATCCTCCTTATTTAGCCTCCACGTCACTGGGATTGCAGGCATGTGCCATAGCACCTAGCTCTGAAATATGATTTTCTGAGACAAAAAAGCAAAAGGGCAAATATTCAAAATGGAAACTATCAGATGTGTTCACGGGATAAAACTGAATGTTTAAAAGTATCTTACCACAGTGGAACACACCATAGTTTGCTTTAGCTGTCTCAAGAGCTTCTCACATATATTTCTAACTTCTACTCTCAGCCTGTCTGTTCCATTCCCCACACAATCTACAGTTCCTTCTTTGTATAAAGCAAAACTGATAATGGTTTGTCTGTGTCAATTTTTATTTATAGTGGCTCTCAAATTTAAACTTACATGGAATCATCTGGGGAGCATGAGTAAAACATAGATGTACACAGCTTTAGATTATGAATTTATTCC
The DNA here is from genome assembly GCA_007922755.1 of Pedetes capensis. Taxonomy (NCBI): domain Eukaryota; kingdom Metazoa; phylum Chordata; class Mammalia; order Rodentia; family Pedetidae; genus Pedetes; species Pedetes capensis. The sequence goes on along the minus strand of VMDO01015331.1, from coordinate 36,969 downwards.
ACTAATTTGCATTTTAATGAGAAATTTTGCATTTGCCTAATGCTACTCTTCCAAAAATCACATACTGGGGACAGTATTTACCTCTACAGAAAGATATACAAACATATTTACATATTTTCAAACAAAAGACTTCTCAAGATCTATTCATTAATATCTTTTTAAGTTTAGTTTTTGTTTTTGTTTTTGTTTTTTTATGGCCAGCCATCAGGTATCCCTTACTTCAGCCACATATGTTATTTATCTTCCCATGTTCTTTCTTATGTGCATTTGAGGACATTGTATTATTCCTATTGCTTTAGAACATCTCCTGATCTCCTACTCTTGTTTGAAAAGAATTTACCAACTTGCCTAGCCAGATTAAGGAATTTTCCTTTGCAACCCTAACTTCCACTTCATATTCCTTGCAAGCTGTTTTTCACCCTGCCTTGTAATTATTCATCTCTCCCCCCTCACCAATCCCTTCCTTGCCCTGACTGGAGTCTTCCTAAAGTATGCAAAAGTTTTTTATTCAGTACTTTAATCTCCTATGTGTTCTACTCCATCTAAATAAATGAGACATTAATCCACTATTGCTAACTCAAAGAATCTATCTTCAAATATGTCTCAGATTTGTCATCTGTAAAGATCCTCAGAATATTTTTTATTAACCTCTCCCTCTCTCTCTGTCCCGCCTCCCACATGCCATATACACACACATACTTTTAAGTTTATATTGAAAATGAAAAGCTCTGTAGAATAAACTCTATTATTTATTGTTTTCTTTTGTTTTTTTTAAATGTCATTTTCTTTCCCAAAGGTAAACGCTAGGCTAAAAAGATAATCAAGGTGGCCAGACAGATGGCCATTGATCATGAGGGCTTTCTCTGCTACCTCCAAAATTCCCCATATATCTTGACTTCATCCTAACATGGACTATAGAAAATTGTTTCAGTTCAGATATAGAGCTTATATAATTTACATGGTTTTGTCTTCTATAGAGTAGGGCAGTTTAGAAATGACTCATTGTTAAACAAAATCTTAAATACAGAGTTTTTATAAATGGATTTAGTCAGTTTCAATCCAATTAAGGATTTTCTCTTTCCTTGACCTTCGTTAATGTCTTTACCTATCTCTTCCACAAATTAAATCAGACATTTACTTGGATTGTCTCTTTAGTTTCCATCCTCTATTTTTATTTGTTCACACACATACTTGGATGCACACAGAGGCATACAGAGATACACACATACAATATATTCTGCACCTAAGGAACTCATACAGAAAACATGTATAGTTAAAGAAGTTATTTTATAATATAATTGATATGGCACCCCTTTGATTTCTTAATTTATCTGACAAACTTCACATTAAACATGAAATAAGATTCAGCTGTGCCTATTAATGGACTGGGGTTTAGCTCAGTTGGTAGAGTGGTGTTCCACACTCTCTGAGGATTTGGGTTAGATCCTCAGCACCGCAAAAATGGGAGAATGTCATGGAAATCTCATCCTAAAGGAATGCCAACACAATCAGCCTTTGAGAACCCTATGAGGTTCCCTGTGAGTCAGACCTGACTCAACAGCACCTAACAACAAAAATGTCTATTAATGCTTTATGACTTATAATTTATAAACTACTTTAAGGTAGAACAGACACCATCCTAAAGAGGAAATTGCATATTATTTAAATTTTCTTCCTTTATACATATGCTTGGATTCATTTTCACATGAAAAATGTATAGTTTTTTTTCCCCCTGTGTTTGTTTTAAGGTAATTTATGGTCACTTCTCTTAGCCAAGGAAGCCAAACAAAGCAGAACAAAACCCAAACTCCTTTGACAGAGAAACACATAGTGCCTGAGTGAGAGGTATAAGGAAGGGGTAAGAAGAAACATATTCTCTGGTTTAATGCTCTGGGCTTACAAAAGCATGGTATTGGAATGGTAATTGGATTTCTGAGCATTGCTTTTGAGAATAGACTGCTTAAATCATTGAAAAGGAAATTATTGCAGAAAAGAAGCAGGAAAGAATTGCAAAATCTGTTTGAGTACTTACAAAATAAGAATAACATAAGGAACAATGAAGAGCTGGTTTAGTGCTATTGAGATTTGACATCTTAAAAACCTGATATTGTAGCTGTAGTTTTGATCTTTATTCCTTTGTTGAATAAAGTTCCAATGCATTTTGGACCCATGCTTTCAATGAGGGCTGAAACAAATGATTCCTTCAGAATGCTTTTAGAGAAAAAAAAAACAAAAACATTTTTTTCTCTAGTCTACCTTACACTTTTGAGTGAAAAATAGATATGGACAAGTATACATCTTTATTTACTGCTGAGGCAGTTGAATTGTCATTCTTAAAATGTTAGATGATTCCTATATTCCCAAACTTGCATGTAACTGGAGTAGCTGGTATACAATAAGTATCCAAAAATTGTTTTAATGTGAGATAGAAGGCTTGGAGATTGAAGTACAAAAGGACGTCTCTGAGTGTTAGCTTCATAAAATCTGCCCCTAAATTTTCCTTCAGTAATTTTAAGCAAAACATTTTATTTCCAAGAAAACAGAGTTCAAGGCATGTCCCCTAGCTACCTACCTACTCTCCTGGTTTGTCATGAACATATGCTAAACCTTGATTCCCTTATATCTATCACCTTCTGCCTCAATTTTTAGCATTTTGCTTTCAAACAAACAGAAAACACCAGAAGATAGGAAATAGATTTCTATGAGAGTTTACTAAACAAGTTGTTCAGCTTTCTGTCAAGACAAACAGCACAGATCTTTACCTGTCCTTGCTAAATTTGCCACAGAAGGAACATTTGTCAAGTGTGTACCCTGTGCTAGACAGTTTGCTAGTTATCTTAATCATATATTTAATACATTCTTCACAGTAACTTTACTTTACAATGAGAAATTAGAAACTCCAGATAGCAATAAAAAATTCCAGGGTCAGCATACCTAGCATTTCAATCCAGTTCTATCTAATTCAAAAGCATTTCTTTCCTTGTATCATGCAGTCATTTGTTTTAAACATTAGTTATATTTGAAGGCAATTCAAAAACAATGTAATCACCTTTGGGGAATACTCATTGCATTCTGGAGTTTCTTTTTACTTCTGTACTCTGTAAAGTGCAAATACAAATGTACTCTTCTCTGTTCAAAGAGAAGGAAGAAAGTCACTTATCAAGGTGGTAATGTGCAAGAACTAGAGAAGCACTGTCATTCTATACCTAACAGCTAGCTATACAGAAACAGTAAGATCCCCTATGAAAAACCAGCAAGTGTCAGTGGTTTACTCTAGTGTAAAATTTGAAATTATTTCATGAAAGGATTTCCAGAAAGAAAAGTTTAGGAAAGTGGAGACTTCATGTTTTGTCTATCAGCTCTCATCCCAGGTTAGTGTTTAAGCTCATAAGTAACCTATCCTGGAGTGCTTTATGTGAAGCAAACATTCCCATATAATTTGTACTTTTTCTCAGGGACTATATTTGTCCTGTCTTTTTTATAAAAATAACAATAATTTGAAATATAAAATAAAATCTTTTGGAAGAAAAAGTCATTTTATTTTTAAGACTGCATAACACAAGATGCAAATATACTTTTTATAAATTTATGAATAGTAATTTTGAATTTTTAATATCATAATCATCACATAATTATTTTTACTAGATAGGTTCAGAAAATACAAGTAAAATATGTTCAAAGCAGGTAAAAGTGGTGAGGAACATGTTTTTCCTCTAGTATAACCTTTAATAACAGAAGTTAATTTCATTTACTTCTCACTGTCTCCTGAGATGGGATGGTGCCTGCTATGTCAGTGTTGTTGTTGTTGTTGTTGTTGTTAGGTGCCGTTGAGTCGGTATCCGACTCATAGAGACCCTCTGTACAACAGGGGAAACACTATTGTCAGTACTTCTCTGCTGTTCATAGAGTTTTCAATGGCAGATTGATTTTTGGGAGGGGGTTGCCAGGTCCTTCTCCTAAGCCTACAGCTTCTGGTGTTCCCAGGTGGTCTCCCATCCAGGTTCTAACCAGGCCTGACCCTGCTTAGCTTCCGAGATCTGAAAGGATCAGATGCCACAGGGCTACAGCTTCAGGCTGCTATGTCATGGAGGCTTCATATCATGCAGATAGAATATGAGCTCCAGAATTAGTCAGCTAGGCTCCCTGATGTTCCATTTACTTCCTGTGTCATGTGAAGATTTTCACTTGACCTCCCTGAGTATGAATTCCTCTTCTGTAAAATACAGCACAAACACCAACCTTAAAATCTCAAGGAGAACAAGCTGGCCAGTGTAGTAAAATGATAATGATAGCTAGTGTATGCTGAGGAGACTCAGAATATGTCCAAGGTCTTCCCAGCATTACAGCCATTAGCATCTGTAAACCTCAGAACAGCCTTATAATGTAGGTCCATTATGCCTCCTCCCTTTATAGCTGAGAAAGCTGAGGAAAAGAGGGGAAGCTCACACAGGAGAGAAGTATAAAAACCAATGCTGGAAGCCAGGTATTTTGCCTCCATAGACTGTGAATATGACCAATACTCTATACTACTGTATTATACTCTACTATACTGACTCCCACCACTGACCAACAGGTAGGCTTTTCTTTTTCTTTATGGCCACACGTCTATGAAAAGATGCTCAAAATCATTGATCATGAAGGAAATTCAAGTTGAAAAAAGTGAGAATTCATCTCACTACTGTTCAGATGACTCTAGTAATAATAATAATAATAATAATAATAATAATAATAATAATAATAAATATTCCTTCTAACTGAAATCTTCTATCTTTTGACCAACATCTTGCCAACTATCCCAATACCCTCCTTGCAATTACCTACTCTTTGCTTTTAGGAGATCAACATTTTTAGATTCCACATGTAAATGAGATCATGTAGTATTTGTCTCTCTGTGCCTGGTTTATTTCACTTAACACAATGTCCTCTAGGCTCATCCATGTCACAAATTGTAAGACTTCTTTATTTCTTATGACTGAACAGGTTTTCATCATGGACAGTTATATATTTTCCTTATCTATACATCTGTTGATGGACATATAGATTGATTCTATATGTTGGCTGTTGTGAAAAATGCAATAGACATGGGAATGCAGATATCAGTTCTACATATATGTTATGTATAAATTAAATTTATTAAAATTTATATAAATATATAAATCCCAGTGGGATTCCTGGATCTTAAGAGTGTTGGCAAGGAGGTGGAGAAATTAGAACTCTTGTATAGTGTTGATGGGAGTGTAAAATAATGTAGCTGCTATAGAAAAGAGTATGGAGATTCGTTAAAAAATAAAATTAAAAATAGATCTGCTAAGCCAGGAACTGTGTTATATGCCTATTATTCTAGCAACTCAAGTAGCTGAGGCAAGAGGGTCACAAGTTTGAGCCTGTGCAACTTAGTGAGATCCTGTCTCAAAAGAAAAAAATAAAAGGGAGAGTGAGTGTGTGGCTCAGTGATAGAGCACTTGCCTACCATGTGTGAGGCCCTGTATTCAAATCCCCAGTACTGAAAAGAAAAAAAAAAAGATCACCACATGATCTACTTTTCAGTATTTATCCAAAAGAAATGAAATCGGGATGTCAAAGATATATCTGCCCTCCCTTGTTTATTGTAATATTATTTTTGATAACCAATACATGAAACGATCTAAATGTCCACCTATAGATGAATTGATAATGAAAATATGGTATATACATCTAATGGGATATGGTTGAGCCTTTAAAAAGAAAGAAAAGCTGCCATATGTGAAAGCACAGATAAACCTAGAGGTTATTATGCTAAATAAGACAAATGCTTCGTGATTACAGTTATTTGAGAAATTTAAGATTGTCAAACTCATAGAAGTGGAGAGTAGAATGGTGGTTGCAGAGGGCCAGAGGAAGCAAATAAGGAGAGTGATATTTTGGTATTCAATGAGCATGAGCTTTCAGGTATACAAGATTAGTACTTTCTAGAGATTTGTTGTACGAAATCATGTCAATAATTAAAAACACTTTTTTATACTTAAGTATTTGTTAAGAGCCTGCAGCTGAAGCCCTGTGTCATCTGATCCCATCAGATCTCGGAAGCTAAAGCAGGGCAGGCCTGGTTAGTACCTGGATGGGAGACCGCTTGGGAACACCAGATGCTGTAGGCTTGGGAGAAGGACCTGGCAACCCCCTCCCAAAAATCAATCTGCCATTGAAAACCCTATGAACAGCAGAGAAGCACTGGCAATAGTGTTTCCCCTGTTGTACAGAGGGTCGCTATGAGTTGGATACCGACTCAACGGCACCTAACAACAACAACAACAACAACCTTTGTTAAGAGGGTAAATCCATGTTAAATGTTTTACCATTTTAATACACATACACATTGAATTCTGTTCCACAGAATAATGTTATCATACACACACACACACACACACACACACACACACACTGAATTCTGTCCCCCCAGATGATGTTATGAGTAAGTGATAATATGTTACCTCAGAATATGACTTTATTTGGAAATAGTCATTGCAGATGTAATTAATTAAGACTAGGTCATACTAGAGGTATTAAAGTTGGATGGGCCTTTAGTCCAATATGCCTGATGTCCTTATAAGGAGATAATATAAACATATAAAGGAAGATGCCCTGTGAAGATGAAGGCATCCACTGAAGTTATGCAGTCGCCAGCCCAGGAGTATTAGAGATTTCCACCCATCACTAGATGCTAAAAGGAACTGAAAGGATTCTTCACAGTTCTCACAGGGAGCATGCCCATGCTTCCATCATAATTCCAGAATTATACCCTCCAGAACTGTAAGAAAATAAATTTCCATTGTTTTCAACCACTAGTTTGTGCACCTTTGAAATGGAAACTACAAATTTTATTTATATATTTCTATTCCATATATATTAAATGAAATTTTGAGCAGTTTCAAGTACATTTATTGCTCAAAAACATTTTTCCTATCTTTACATGTGATAATATATAGGAATATGTACTTATTGAAATGTTTAAAAACTCAAACTCCTCCTGTACAAAATTTTCTAAAGTTAAAAATCTGTAAGCCATTACATTCTTATATATTTCTTCCAGGGAAAACTGTGCCTTGTAGACATAGGTGTTTATTTTCACTTCAGCCAAATTGCAAATGTACCAAAACTAGTCATTCATAATTTCTATAGCATTTATAATTTATGACACTTAAATAAGTGCTTGGTATACACTGCCTTGAAGTATTTATTTTTATTTCATATATATTATTTTCTTTTTGTATTTATATTGTAAATTCTTTGAGGGCAGATATAATTTAAACTTTTGTATATACTTCTGTAAAGCATATAGCACCTAAACAGGATGATGTTGATACATGGTGGAATATATATATATATATCCAAATTTTGTACTATGACGGGAACTCTTTTTTCAAGCTCTAGTATTCCCATCAGACATTTGTATGTGGGAATCTCCATTAGTCAGCTTAATAATGTTCTCTTCTCAGGGAGAAAATTGCAGGAAAGTACGTAAATTCTTTAGGGCTTCCATAAAAAGTACCACAGGGTAGGTAACTTAAAACAACAGAAATTATTGCCTCACAGTTCTGGAACCTACAATGACAAGATTAAGGTGTTGGCAGGATTGATTTTTCCTAATACCTGCCTCATTGGCTCATAGAAGTATCTTCATATGGTCTCTGTGCCCGTGTCCTAAATTTCTTCATAAAAGTACACCAGTCATATTAAAGCTCATCCTGAAGACCTCATTTGAACATAATTAACTCACTAAAGATTCATATCCAAGTACAATCACTTTTTGAGGTCCTAGAGTTTAAGATTGCCATAGGAATTGAAGGGACTGCAATTCAATCCAAACTACAAAATTGTTTCTATATAGATTCTTGGCTGAGGATCTAGCTAGCTAGAAATCTCTATAGGATACTGTAAAGTATGTGAGGTGATGAATATACTAATATCTTGATTTAGTTATTTTACAATGTACACAGATACCAAACATCACATTTGCACATAGTAAATATATGCAATCTGTTTGTATTTTTCATTTTTCAATTATACTGTAATAAGAATTAAAATGGATAGCTTTTTTTTTTTCTGTACCTGGGCATTAAATGCATACTTTGCAAGTGCTCTACCACTGGGCTGCACCCCCAGCCCACTAGTCCATTTTTTGTTTTAAGTTTTGAGTCAGAGTCTCTCTATGTTATACAAGCTACCCCTGGCCTTGAACTGGTGATCCTCTTGCCTCTGCCTCCTGAGTTGCTGGGATTCCAGGTGTGCACCACAGAACCTGGCTAAAAATTTATTTAAAAGAGAATTTAAAGACTATTGTTAGTCAGTGCTGGAGATGCAGCTCAATGGTAAAGTACTTGCCTAGGACACATGAAACCCTGGGTCCCATTCACAGCACAGCATGTGGGCGCGCACGCGTGCACACATACACACACACACACACACACCACACAAGAATATTAGTCAAAAATATTAATGTCAAAGAATATTATTATCAACATTGATTTCAACCTGTTTATTTTCTTGTGGTAAGAAAAGAATATTTATATAATATATTCATATGTTACTGTTGTTGTTAGGTGGTGTCGCGTTGGGTCTGACTCATAGTGACCCTATATACAACAGAACAAAGCACTCTCCTACATTGTGCCATGCCCGGCACTATTCTTAGGGTTTTCAATGGCAGATTGTTTCAGGAGCGGGTTGCCAGGTCCTTCTTGCAGTACCTAGCTTGCAGTACCTGATACACCCAAGGAGTCTCTCATCTAAGGACTAAGCAGACTGACCTTTCTTAACTTCTGAGATCAGGTAGGATCTGATGCCAAGGTGGTATGGCCACAGATGTGTGTGTGTGTGTGTGTGTGTGTGTGTGTGTGTATTACTGATTTGAGAGATTTGGAGATTTGGGGATTTTGTTTTTATTGAAGTTTATTTTGCAGAAATACTTGCTCAAACTAAGCTTTTTTAAAATTTTATATTTATTAACCACTATGATTTCAAGCAATATCTAAAAATAATGAGTGTGAAGGATATGAACTGATATTTGAAAAAACTGATATGTCTATTAAAAAAATATGACATGGTTTCCTCAATTGCCCAATCTGCTTTTAGGTGGAATGAGAATGCATTAGCATCTTAAAAGATGTACTGTTGCTTTCAGAAACTTTGAAGAGGAAGAAAAAGAGCTGGTGTGGAAAAAAGAAAGCTTTTACAATCTTTGATGTGTAGAATCCTATGATTCTAGGACTCTGTGATTATTTCTCCCTGTAGCAGAGTTTACTAGCCTACACAGATATTAGAATTCATAGCTATATGTAATTCAAATTTATTTCAGTATGTGAGAAGGGATATGATTTCTTCTCTAAAAAACATCTCATGTAGAAATAACATTATCACTCTATTATTGGTAGAACTGTTACAAATCTTGGATGAAAGTTTTTTCAATGTACAGATCAGATATTTTATGAAAAGAACAGAAAGGAGTAATTTGTAGTTCCCAATTTTTTCAGAGAAAATAGAAGAAAAAATGTATTCTGAAGAGACTTTTTAATGGATTGTAGATACATACATTAATATAAGTAACTAAGTGATGTGCCACAATTACTTTTTACTACCCACAATATAACAAAATCAGATCATATAAGGTGATTTCCTTAAAATTTATCATTTTTATCTCAAATGTGATAGACTATGTATTTTTCTTGATTCCCAGTAAATACATATTCAAGGTATTTACTGCTGTATTCACTGAAGAGACTAAGGCTAGCCTCTCTTCCTTGAATCTTATTAGCCATTAGTTTTAGAACTGGCCTTTGTTTGACTCTTGAAAATAGGCATTGGACTCTTTTCAATCAAGGATCCATCCTCTCTTAGTCACCCTTGGCACAATATCCCCTAGATTCTCTTCCTTGAGTTATCTTCTGATGGAGATGCAGATTGGGTTCAAAGGATGCTTTCTCCTCTTGAACCATGGTTGTTGTGGATTTAAAGTGGCCTTCTATCCATCACGTTGTTGTTGTTAGGTGCCGTCGAGTTGGTATCCAACTCATAGTGATCCTCATAGGGTTTTCAATGGCTATTTAGGGATTGCCTTGGGAGTGGATTGCCAGGCCCTTCTCCCATTTTTGCAGTGCTGGTAATTGAACTCAGGACCTCAGGGACTGCAGCGCAGCGCTCTACCAACTGAGCTAAATCCCAGCCCCTTCTATCCATCATAGGTGACATTTTTATTCCCCTTGCTCCTTTTTGCCTGATGTGTTCTCCCTACTGTCTTGACAGAGATGTCCCTGTTTTATATAACACGGAGATATGTCCAGTATGTCCAAGTTGTTTAAGTGATCATTTCAAGCTGAGTAATACATTATACAAACAGTTGCACTTTGATGTGACTTTGATTCAAGCATTGTTTCAGTTCCTCTTTTGTGTCCTCCTCCTGGAAGGGTTCTTGTTCCTGTAAACTGTGTATGTCATATGTAGTTCTCTTTTCAGGACATTTTTCCCTTCATCTTGGAGTCTACCTTAGTTATGATTGATATTTTGTTGGTTTTCATGTATGTGTGCTTTTATTTTGCTGACAGTTTCCATTGATCTCTGCTCCTTACTTTATTAAGACACAGATCGCTAAACTAGCATTTTCTTCAGCTAATCCAAACAATTTGTCAGATTCTTATGGTAACAAATAAGACAAACATGTTTGCAAATGTGTTAATATGTGGATTGTTTTGTAATAAAAAATAATCTTGTGATCAGCTATGCTGGATTTAATCTTGATGATCTGTTACGCATGTCTACCAATAATCCTCACTGGATCAGCTTAAATTTCAAACCTTTTAAAGTAATGTGTTATATAATGATATATGCAAACACGACTACCCTTAGAATTAAAATTTAAGTCACTATGGTAGTATGATAGAATGGATGTTAACTTGTAGGGCTTCCCTCCCAGCAGCCTGGACCAGGCTAGCTCTCCTCCTCCCATTGGTATCGGGACCCCACACTGAGGGGGCCTGGTGAGGCTTGGTGGGCAGAGTCAAGGATGGAAGGCTTCCCGATGTCTTTGGTACATATTTTATTATACAGTTCCTGTAAAGAGATAAATATGGCCCCCAAGCCCACCCTTCAGGATGGCAGCGGAAGTGTCCCAGCCCACGGACATCCTCCATGAGAGCTGGCTTCTCCTCTTCCTTTGCTGGTGCCTGATGATCTCCACCTCAGTCTGGCGATGGAGTGTCCTCTGCGGTGGGGCAGTCTTCTCTCATGATCCAGTGATTGCGACCTCTGCGATGATTCAGCGGCAGGACTTTGCGGTGGTATGGCACGGCTCTATTGGTGAATGCTTTGGACCCGGCCCTGCTAGGAAACCCTATTTATATACTCTCTGGATAACTGCCCCCTAACTGCCTCAAAATGGCAGTCAACCAATCAGGTGGTGACGTGAGGGTCTGGGCACAATCAATTAGGAGTGATATTCAAATCACTGGGGGCCATCTTGCCTTGGGACATAGATCAGATCTCCAGATGTGCTAGATAGGCCCCTATCCAAACCAAGCCTCCTCTCTATCCCTTGGGACTATCCCACAATTCCTTACATTAACTATTATTATTTTTCTGTTATTTTATATTTGTAAATTAATATAATTAAGACAAAATGTAGGAAGTTACTATGAGATTTTATGAGGGAAACTCATTTAATACAAATGGATCTAGACATTAAAGTTTGAGGTATGTGATTTGGAGGCTTTGGTGGGATGATACTATTGACATTTATTTTTCCAACCTGTTTATACTTTCCTTAAAGCATAAAATTTAAAAAACGTATAGTTGTTACTGGTCACAGTGGTCATATGACATCTAGAATTTTGACATGCCCCTAACTCTATAACAAGCAGAGTAACAGACTGACTATGTTGGGTTTGAATTCAGAATTTTTAAAACTTTAGTGTCTTCTGAGAACTAGAAATAAAAAAGTAGTTTATACTTCAATTACAGTTGTTTTGCAGAAATTGAATAAGATGGTGGTACATGGTAAGCACTCAGGAAATGCAGCTACTCTAATTAATCTGCTATGTTCTCCAGTCTTTAGCAATAGTTGACCAGATTACTTTCCCTAAAATTTTACCTCTGTAAGAATGTCCTAGAAACACACTTTCAAGTCTTGCTTCTTCTTTCATTTAACATATTTCACTATTTTTCCATATATTAATGCTATTTTCCTCTTTATACTGAGTAGTATCCCATTATAGGAACATGCCCCAGTTTGTGCATCCATTCCAGAATGAGGGATAATTGGGATATTTCCAATTTGGGGCAATTATAAACAAAATTATTATGATATTTACAAATAGGTATCATGGGCTGTTTTATGGTGCTGGTGATTGAACTCATTGCCTTGAGCATGCTAGGTAGGTGCTCTACCACTGAGCCACACCCTCAGCCCCAAATAGGTTTTTAAGATGAACATAATTTTTCATTTTTCTTGATTAAATATCTAGGAATGGATTTTCAGGGTCACGTGCTAACTTTATGTTTGAAAGTATAAGAAAAAGTCTTCCCAAGCAGTTTCTACCATTTTGCACTCCAACCAGAAATAAATGAGTGTTCCACTTGTAATATATTCTCTCCATCATTTGCTTTTGTCAGAAATTTGTTTATGTTTTTGCAGTCTATAAGTATATAGTAATGATGTATTCTTTTTTCAGTAAGAAAAGATATATTTTTTCTTTAAAAACAGTTTACTGGGATATAATTCATATATTATAAAGTTTACCCATTAAATTGTGTGATATAATAGTTTTTAGTATGTTCAGAGTTGTATAACCATCACCATAATTAACTTTAGAACATCTTTGCTACCCATAAAAGGAACTCAATAACCATGAATAGTCATTATCATCAATCTCACCCTTCAGCCTCTGGCTATAGGCAATTACTTACCTATTTTCTATATATACCAAGGCTGCTAAAAAATGTATATACGTCTTGAGATGAAAACTTTCCACTTTATGTCAGATACTTGTTCTGCTAACTTCTGTCTTACTTGGTAGACTTCTGTGGCAAGCATGTAAACTATTCTAACACCACAGAAGAAGCAGGATCTATTGCTGTTTGAGGCCTCCTGGAACTTCCCTTGTGCACATCACATATAGTATTATCCATCTAAAGCTTATCAAAAATATGTGCAATTGATATGGGTGTTGGAGGTTCTTTTGTATACTCATGTCTTCATTGTTGACGTACTTCCACAACATTCTCAAATTTCAGATACCACTTCTAAATGGTCTTTGGTCCTCTAATGACAACCATGCTTCTACCATTTTGTTTAAATGTTCTACCTGTTGAATGGTAGCACTAGCATTCATTTGATTAACACTATCTTTTGATTGAAAGTCATACTACACATTTCTACCACAATTCAACTTGGAAAAGTAATGTATAGATAACATCTCTTAAAACATATTTATTTTTTTTTGTGTATACATTTTTGGTGCCCCAAGTATTTGGCTATTATGAACATTTCAAAAAGATTCTTTCTATACAACTGTAATTATATATCATTTGATTAACATCTCCCTTATTCCCTCACCCACAATAACCACAGCCTCTGATTACCACCATTCTACTCTGTATTTTTTTTTTTAACGGTACTAGGGTTCGAACTCAGGGCCTTGTGCTTCTGTGTTTTGCAAATGCTGGGCCACTGAGCTGCACCCTAAGCCCATTTGCTTTTTTTTTTTTTTTTTTTTTTTTTTTACTTTTTGACACAGGGTTTCGCCAAGTTACGCAGACTGCCTCTGGTCTCAAACTTGTGATCCTCCTGCCTCTGCCTCCAGAGCCGCAGGGATTACCTGTGTGAGCCACTGCTCCTGGCTTCTACTCTGTACTTCTATGAGATCAGTTTTGTTTTAGTTGTTGTTGTTAGGTGCCGTCGAGTCAGTATCTGACACATAGCAATCCTCATAGGGTTTTCAATGGCTGACTGTTTCGGTATTACCTTGGGAGTGGATTGCCAGGTCCTTCTCCCATTTTTGCAGTACTGGGAATTGATCTCGGGACCTCAGAGACTGCAGTGCAGCACTCTACCAACTGAGCTAAATCCCAGCCCAGTTTTGTTTAGGTTTCATATATGAATGACATCATGAGGTATTTGCCTTTCTGTTCCTGGATAATTTTACTTAACATAATGCTGTCTAGTTCCACCTATGTTTTTGCAAATGACAATATTTTCATCTGTTTTATAGCTGAATAGTTTTCGTGTGTGTGTGTGTGTGTGTGTGTGTGTGTGTGTGTGTGTGTGACATTTTCTCCATCTATTGATGGACGCTTAGTTTGAGTCCATATGTTGACTATTGTGGATAGCACTGCAATAAATATGGGAATGCAAATATTTCTTTAACATGCTGATTTCGTTTCCTTTTACTATATATCTAATAATGGGATTGCTGGAACATACGATAGTTCTATTTTAAATATTTTGAGAAACTACCATACTGTTTTCCATTGAAATATACTGATTCACATTTCCATTATAGCGTTCAGGGATTCCTTTCCCTACATCCTGGTCAATATTCATTATATTTTGTCTTTTTTATAATAACCATTCCAATGGACATTAGAAATGAAACTTCATTGTGGCCTTGATTTATATTTCCATGATGATTAATGATGTTGAACATTTTTCTATATATTTCTTGGCCACTTGTATGTCTTCTTTTGAATGTCCAGTAAGCTCTTTTGCCTGCTTTTCAATATGGTTATTTATTTCCTTGTTCATGTTCCCTATAAATTTATCAGATATATAATTTGCAAATATTTTCTCCCATTCTGTAGGTTTTTGTCATTTTGTAGATTGTTTTCTTTGCTATGCAGAAACTTTTTAGCTATTTGCCTATCTTTGTTTTTGTTACCTTTTATTTTTTAGTCAAATCCAAAATAATTCCTGCCCAGACCAATACCATTGAGTTTTCCTCCTGTTTCCTTCTAGTGCTTACATAGTTTCAAGTCTTACATTTAAGGATTTAATCAATTTTGAGTTTTTTTTTAATATGGTGAGAGGCAAGTGTCTAATTTAATTCTTTTTTTTATGTGAACATCCAGTTTTCCCAATACCATTTATTATACAGATGATCCTTTCCCCCATGTCTGCTTTTAGCACCATTTTGGAAAGTTAGTTGGCTGTTAGTGTGTGGGTTTATTTCATCATTCTATATTCTGTCACTTTTTCTCATGTGCCTGTTTTTATCCCACTACCATGCTTTTGCGGTTACTATACCTTTGCAATGTTCTTCAAAGTCAGGTAGTGTGATGCCTCAAGCTTTGCTCTTTTTGCTGAAGATGGTCTTGGTCATTTGAGGTCCTTTATGGTTCCATACAAATTATAGAATTGTTTCTTCTAGGTCTGTGAAAACTGTAATTGCTATTTTGATAGGAATTACTTAGAATCTGTAGATTGTATTGTACAAATTAGCAATATTAATTTTCCCATCTGTAAACATAGACTATATTTCCAATTATTTTTAATCTTTCTTCAGTTTCTTTCATTAATGCATTATAGTTTTCAGTATAGTGATTTGTCACCTTCTTGGTTAAATTTTTACCTTGATTTTTTTTTATGGCATTTATAAAGTTTTCCTTGATTTCCTTTTCAGAAAGTTCACTGTTTGTATGTAGGAACCATACTGATATTTTTGTTATAATTTTATGTTCTTACTAGTTTACTGAATTTGTTTATTTGATCTGAAAGGATTTGGCGGAATCTTTGTTGTTGTTGTTGTTGTTGTTAGGTGCCCTCAAGTTGAGTCCGACTCATAGCAACCCTCACAGGGTTTTCAATGGCTGACTGTTTAGGGATTGCCTTGGGAGTGGGTTGCCACGTCCTTCTCCCATTTTGCAGTGCTGGGAATCGAACTCGGGAATTCAGAGACTGCAGAGCAGTGCTCTACCAACTGAGCTAAATCCCAGCGGGTGGAATCTTTAGGGTTTTCTAAATATAACATCACATCTGCCAACAGGAACAATTTAACTTCTTTTTCTAATTTGAATGCTTTGCATTTTTTCTCTTGGTTAATTTCTTTGCCTGTGATTTCTGATCTATGTTGAATAGGTGATAGTGGTGATAATGAAAATCCTTATCTTCTTCTGAAACTTAAAGGAAAAACTTTTAATAGAAATGTACATTTTCCTAAAGCATGTTGTTGTTCCTAAAGCATATTAAATAATAGAACAGTATTCAGGCTATATTTGAATTACAAATTATACATTTTATTTGAACAGTTAAACTTTTCTCCTCTACTTTTCAGAGGAAAAAGTATTTAATTTCTTTTTCTATGAGTTTTATAAACTATTGTGAAATTTCTACATATTTAAAATTAAATAGTAAATTGTTGTTGTTGTTAGGTGCCGTCGAGTCGGTATCCGACTCATAGCGACCCTCATAGGGTTTTCAATGGCTGTTTCGGGATTGCCTTGGGAGTGGATTGCCAGGTCCTTCTCCCAAATAGTAAATTATCACGGACTTAAAGTTGCTTGTAAATTATGTGAAACATTGAGGTGAATCCATGAGTACAGTGTAGGCACATGTAGTAGAGAAGCTGGAGTTCAGTCCAGGAACTGAATGGGTGAATATTGTTGATTGGTCAATACAGAGTAGAAAGTAGTTGTGATGTTCATGATAATAGAGTAAAAGAAAGCGGTTTTAAGGCCACATTTGGAGATTCAAAATTAATTTTTCAGTTAGCTACAATATTATTCATTCTTTTTCAGTTTGTTTTAGATCCCTTATGTGTGAACAGTAATATACTCCAATCTGTAGAACAGGTGGCATAGAAACATAGGAGACAGAAAAACCAAGAGAAAAAGAATAATGCACTGAATAAAAGTTTCATTTATGCCACTTTAAGTTGGAAAACTCTTTCATATTATGTTTGAATTAAGTACCAATAATATTAATAAAAATATTAGTCATTCATTTCAATTAAAAATTAAACAACTTCTAATTCAGCCCCCCTTTCCACTGTTTAGAGCAATTCATATTCCATGATAAACACTGGGGCCTCTTTTAGGACAGATGGACTTTCCCTTCTGATTATAGTCATTAAACTTTTCTCTCTTGGTCCTAGTTTATCCAGAATTTTGCTCATAGCCAATGATACGTATCTGTTCCCCTAGTCACATCTTTAAAATGAACTGAAAGTAAACAATCAGTAGAAAATATGAAGACAATGAAATGCTATTGAAATAAATGATATTTTAAATAAAAAGGGATATCACTGAAAATTTGGATATTAACAGATGCAGAGAGAGGGAGAGTAAGAGAGAGAAAGAGAGAGAGAATTGGAGGAAATGCAATGGAAACAGACTTAGGGTGTTTCTTACTGTCCTGTATGGTTTTCTTTTTTCACAGTCTTCTAAAATATAAGTTGTCATGACACACTCGTTTCTGTATAAATATGAAAAGATTGTAAATATATGTCATTGTGATAACATAGCTAAAATTTAAATGGGAACAAAATATTTTATGGATGTTCTATTTTTAAATTAGGATCAGTTCTCTTAGAATTTCCAATCTGGTTTTGATCAAATGCTTCATATCTTAAATCCTGCATATATAATCTATTTTCCCCAGTATTAAAACCTCTATAGGACATTTATTGTTTGTTCATTTCCTTCTTCATACACCAACCTTTTTTCTTGACTTTTACATGTTAGGAGCTGTGAAGATCTGTGAGGACACAAAACTAAGTAAGATGTAGTCCCTGACACTAAGGTACTTACTTTTAAATGTGGGGTAGTTTCATGGGAGCCACTTTGGAAGGTATGAGACAGAAGTTGAGTTAATAATTTCTTAGTTTCATTGAGGGATGGGTAGGAAAGCTTTCTCTTAACAGCTGAAAGAATGAGGAAATGTTGCATTGCATATTTGGTTGCAGGTGTGGCAGAAGGAAGATATTCTATGTGTTGTTTTTATGTTGCAGGAAATAACAGAAAATACTCAGAATTTGGTATTGAGTGAATTTGTATGTCATAGTAAAGATATACTTATCTACCAAGCACTTACAGTGTGAGAGTCAGCCCTAAGATACCAATCTCAATGCAGACAGGAACCTCAAAGGCAGTGAACCATTGAAGGAAGCAGCTGGCTTAATGCCATAAAGATTTCTTCAGTTGGTTCTTTGAAACAGAACTGCTTTCTTTGAATTTTTCTTGATGCATACAGCTTGTAGTTTTGTGTTTCAGTATCCCCCTTTTGATATAGCTAGAGATATAAAAAGTGCTTCATATTCCTCTTAATTCTGCCTTTATAAATAAAGTAACACAGAGGATGAAGAATAGTGACATCCAATGGCAACGAAGTGGTAAAGAGTGGAGATGATACCAAAGTAGATACTGTGTCATTCTGTCTCATTGCTGAAGGATAAGGACTTTTTTTTCTAATTTATCAACAAAAACTCGGAGTGTAATTGTATGCTTTATCTCATTTTTATGTGGATAAGTAATTCAAGCCTGCAGCCATATCACTGTGGCATCGATCCCATCAGATCTCAGAAGCTATGCAGGGTCAGACCTGGTTAGTACTTGGATGGCAGACCACCTGGGAATACCAGATGCTGTAGACTTGGGAGAAGGACCTGGCAACCCACTCCCCCAAAATAATCAGCCATTGAAAACCCTAGTAGAGAATAGCAGAGAAGCACAATAATAGTGTTTTTTCTGTTGCTACTTACACCTCAGTAAGGAAAATGTCAGAAGACTTGTTAGCAGGAAAGATAAGTGTGTGGATTTGCATGCTAGGTTGATCATTCTAGAAGGTCTGCTAGAAAAAGAATGATGAGAGAGGAGACATAAGTTTAAGATGAGGCATCCTCTGGCAGAGAAGAATGCTGAATGATAAAAATTGAAAAATGTCCTTTAATTTTGGCAACTTGGATTTACTCAGAAATTAATATGAGAAGTTTTTGGAAGACTATAAGAATTTTAGTGGCAATGCATGCTACTCTTTAGAGAGACTTAGATTAAGAAAGAAGTAATAAGTTTTGAGAGTCAATATATAGTAGGGGGATTAACTCTCAGCAGAAGATTAATTTTATGAAAGAGACTTAAATATCAGAGATATTACCATAACACAAAAAAAGTTGACAGGAACTGCCTTTTGTTAGCAACTACCACATGCAAGCTGCTGATGTTTGTCATTGTTGTTGTTAGGTGCCGTTGAGTTGGTATCCGACTCATAGCAACCCTCTGTACAACAGGGGAAACACTATTGTCAGTGCTTCTCTGCTGTTCATAGGATTTTCAATGGCAGATTGATTTTTGGGAGGGGGTTGCCAGGTCCTTCTCCCAAGCCTACAGCTTCTGGTGTTCCCAGGCGGTCTCCCATCCAGGTACTAACCAGGCCCGACCCTGCTTAGCTTCTGAGATCTGACGGGATCGGATGCCACAGGGTTATCTCAATTCTCACAAGCTTGCTGTAAGATAAATCATCCTTCTGTTATAGATGAAGGAAACTTAGTTTATAGAAGTAAAATATCTGTCAAGAAGTTACATTAATTTATTTTTAAATGTTAAATTGACATACAAAATTGCATATCTGTATTGTACATGTTTTAAAGTATATATACAGTGTAGAAGGTAATGAGTTTATAATCAGTAGTTTTCCTTCTACTTGTATCCATCCAGCAACAGTATTAAAGATTTAAGTTAATTTAAAATATATCTAATTCATAATTATGAACCAAGAGATCACTAGTCTCTATTTTTATAGTGCACTCTCAGAACAATGTTTGGTTTTTAAAATTCTTACATTAAATTTGTATTATATGCTATTTGTTTCCTGCAATTATAATGTTAGTTTTGTTTGGGTAGTAAATTGTTAGTTTTCAGAAAAACTGAAATAAAAAGGGATGACTAGTGATATTTAGTATTAATTTTTATTTTATCATTAATAATGAATTATGCAATAAAATTTTTATCATCTTATTTAGTCAAGATCAAATTGCCTTCATTTTATTTATTTGCATTGTGTTTGCATTAATTGAAAAACATGGGCTCCCTCTTGTGACAAGATCAATACTTTCAAATTTTTTTGTGTGTGATAAACTAAATATCTGTCCATGGCCTTTAAATTTTTTACAAATAATATTATGTATAAAATTACTTAACTTTCAATATTAGTACTTTCTCTGTCAGCTTTTTAAAAGGCCAGTATTTAATTATATAAGTACTCTTATTTGAAATTACCATTTTTATAAGAATATTGAATTTTCAAGTTATATTAAAAATATCAAGAAAAAAAGGAAAGAACAAATTTGGTTTCCTTTCTTTCGTATAAGTACTATAAGAAATTTCTGAAAATTCATTGGAGAAAATAATATTTTCTTTCTTTGATTTTGTTTTCCTTTTACTTTTTTTCATTACTGGGAGGTTGAACCCAGAACCTACAAAATATTTTGCAAGTGCTCTACCGTGGATCTGCTCCCCTACCCCCTTTTTAAAACTTACTGTCTTGAGACAGTCTCACTAAGTTCCACAGGGTGCCTCTGACCTCCAATTTATGATCCTCTTGCCTCACTCTCCTCAGTAGCTGGGATTAGAGGTGTGCACCACCATACCTGACCAAGAGAATAATATTTCTATTTGCATGCTAAGCTGTGCACATGGTTTACTTTATGCTTATGTATGTTCCTTGGGTTTGATATATGTGTTCACATCTCTCAAAATGCATGATTTTTCTCTTCTACTCTGCAAACTATTCATGTGTATTGTTTCTGTGTGCCTCAGGGAATCAGTACGTACATTGAACTAGTGGGCATGCCCATAAAGAGACAGTCTAAGAAAGAATAAAACTTGTGCCTACTTTTAAAATTGAAAGCATTGTATATAGTGTGTCTGTGTGCCTGTGTGTTTGCCTGTGTGCAGAAGTATGTATAGTTGGGGAAATAAAAAAAATACAGAAAAAAATGGAATGTATTTATGGCCCTAGGTCTGGGAAGATCTTTTAAGATCGTCAGGCTGTGAATTAAAAGAACTGGATTAATCTTGGTTCTCTTATGAAGTGCTTATATGGTCTTGGACAAGTCATTTTCTTTCATGGGCTGTCAATTTCCCATTTGCATAATAAGGTAGTTGGACTGTATCAACTCTGCACGAACACATCTGTTGGAAAAAACATATTTTTATCGTTCACTTGGGTATTATTAAGGTTATGTCTGTGGGGTGATAGAACAGAGGCTTTGGTGGTAGCAGGGTATAATATAAAGACATCATCAGTGAGGACTGTAAAAGGGTGTCCTAAGGTGAAAGTGAAGTTCTTAAGCTGAAGTAGTGCCAATTAGTGGGTATTCCCTACTGATTAAGAAGCTAGATTCCAATTCTGTGACTCAAGATTCTATAAGACCTAAGACATTTAACAATGCCATTCTGATAGGTAGTATGACAATCAAAATTGGAATTATATTCTCCTACTCATGTTAATCTCGGAAGCTAAGTAGGGTCGGGCCTGGTTTATACTTGGATGGGAGACCATCTGGGAACACCAGGTACTCTAGGCTTGGGAGGAGGACGTGGCAACCCACTCCCAGAAAACACAGCCATTGAAAGCCCTACGAATAGCAGACAAGCACTGACAGTAGTGCCAGTCATGGCACAACGTCAGGTAGTGTTTCATCTGTTGTAAATAGGGTTGCTATGAGTCAGACCCAACTCAACGGCACCTAACAACAACATGTTAATATTTTAATTCATGTAATTCACACATAATCTAGAGAGTAGCTTCTACATTGTTTTCACCAGGGATGTACTTCAGTTCTGAATCTTCATCTCTGGTTTAGTGCTTTTCTATTTCTTTCATACCCCCAGGTTTCCATCCTTTTTGAATGATGCCCATAAGAACTGCCTGGCTCTGAGTTCATTTTTGTCTCCACACGCCATATCTCAGGTTACACACAGGTCCACAATCAGTGGCCCATAGACTGGTCCTTCCCTTTAACCTATTCCTTACTCAAGGTCTGATTCATCTGAGAATAGCTGCGCTAGGAATGAGCAACAGCAATGGGAAGCTGGAATCTCATGTTTAACACACTGTCATTCATTTAGGTTGAAATATTTATTGAGTGACTATAATATATTAATTATACCCTGTTGCTTCAAGAAACTTGATATTAAATAAAGACGTTTGTGGGAAGTTCAGGATAGAAAGCAGAGTTTGATTGCTCATGGGAAATGTGAAAAAGTAAGATCATATTTTATTTGGATATATTACTGTGAACAGCCAAAGCTAAACTTACTCTTATATAGTTGTTTATTCAAGGAAGTCTATTATCTGCCTTTCACATGTTGAAAATTGTTTTAATAGCCTACTGATAGAGATGGATATGGAGGAGGTGAGCACATTATAATATATATGAATATATGTTAAACATTGTATGGCAGGAGTGGGGGAAGAACATACAAGATTTTATGTATAAATGAGAGTGGAAGGGGCTTTATTTTGCCAGGTAATCCTTGAAAGTTTGTATACTGAACCATCTGGTTTGCCATATAGTTAAATTTATATGGAAGTAATCAGGGGCAATGTCATTTTTGTTGTTGTTATGGTTGATCTTCAATAAAAAAGTGATTTAATAGTTGGATAATGGATATAGCAAAAGAATTATTACTCTGTACCCCACCAGCATTTATAAACAAAAGAGAATAAATTTTTAATTTAAAAATTAGAAAAAAAGGATTACTTGGAAGGTGCTCCATAAATAGAAGGAATGGCCTGTCTTCTGTCATATATTCTTCATTACCAACCACCATCAATACTGTATCTTTTCCCATTTTATGTTTCTGAAACAAAGTAACCAAGATTAAATAATTTATAGAGAATAGAAGTTCATTTTGCCTCATAGTTTGGGAGGCTTAAAAGTTCAAGAGCCTGGTGCTAGCATGCGCTCAGCTTCTGGTGAGGGCCTTTTAACTCATGACAGAGAGTTGAAGGTCAAGTAGGCACACCAATAAGAGACAAACCATATCAGGGTCTTGCATATGGTAGGCAAGCACTCCACCACTGAGCTACATCCTTAGCCCCTTATCATAAGTAGTATATGGTTGTGTTCATATGCAGATATAGAAGAATGTGTGCATATGCATATGCACATGCTTGGGTGTGTGGTGGTGGTAAGGCAGAGAGTTTAGAAGTTTGTTTCTTGACATGCTTGAAATCAAAAGCAATTCATGGACATTTTCTATTTGATGACTTGTAAAATCATTAATCTTTTAAAATATATTTTCTTTTTTTAAAAACTCAACTCAGTTTTTGTTTCCTGCTTAGTGGAAAAATCTATGAAGACATGATGAAGAACCTTCATTCAGGGTTATTCACTCTATAGAATTTGTTATCACATAATAAAATCCCTTAAAGGCTGTCCTTTTCTGTAATAAGGAAATAACTTCAGAGAGTTTTGCTTATATAACTCTAAACTGATGGATCATTTACCCTACTGAGATAAAAATCCCAAATATTAAAAAGCCCAAATGGACAAAAAAATTAGCATGTTTTTTCTGACTCTTAGAGAGTGCTACTTTTACAGTTTGGGAACTTGCCTCTCACAGCTTGAAAAGCTTGGGCTATTTGAACATCATGTATGCCTAGTCACATTCCAGACACCCTACATGGTATAGAGTGGGTGTTCAGGCCATACAGGATCCTTCTCCTTTTTCTTCGTTTTGTATTCTTCCACAAGAAACTCAGAATCTGTAGCCACAACAGGTCACTTTTATACTTAAACGCTATAGTGATATGTGTGGATGCAGCAAACATGTGGTCCAATTTCATCCAGATGATGGAATGTGAATATTAATCTCCTAACACAGGGCTTTTTGAGCTGTTAGATTTTTCTTGTTGGACTCACGGTTTAAGTGCTTAGAGAACATAACTTTTCCTCTTCTAAAATACATCTGTGTTTATATTTATCTTTCTTTCAATTAATTGCTATTTTAATGCAGGATAGAGAAAGACTGCAAGAGGTCCTCAAATGCAAAGATGAGGAACTTCAAAGCTCTTAACAACTTCTGCAGAAGTGAAAGAGGGGATGTTATGTTCCCTTGATGATTTTTGGAAAAACAAAGCATATGATCCTCTTTGAGTGTGGCTTCCAAAGCTCTGTCCCATCAAAGGTCATCAATGGTCTAAAACCCTTTCCTTCATGGTTATATTCTGACTCTCACCTTGTTGTTGTTAGATGCCATTCAGTAGTGTCTGACTCATAGTGACCCTTATAGGGTTTTCAATGGCTGATTGTTTCTGGATTGCCCCAGGAGTGGGTTGCCGCGTCCTTCTCCCGTTTCTGTGGTGCTGGGAATTGAACTCGGTACCTCAGAGACTGCAGAGTGGTGCTCTACCAACTGAGCTAAATCCCAGCTCAACTTCCACCTTAAATGTCCCATTATATTCTTTGGCTAAATATAGGGGCTGAAGAGGGATGTGTTTCTTTTAGCTGTTCAGTGCCTGCCAAAAGTGGTTCCCAATGCTGGCTCACTATCTCAACTGACTAGAAACTCAACTCCCAGTAAAAGTTTTTAATTTGGATCTCTGAACTTTAGCCTCTGACAGCTAAGGTTCTAAACCAATGCATTTTCATATAGTAGGTGTTTAATGAATCTCAACTCAATAGAAATAATGGACTCAATTTAAGTTTTTATTTTTTCTCTGAAATAGACTCTGTCCTTTAACTGATTTGGATTATTAATTTTATTCCTCCCACCTGATATTTTAAATTTGTTCATAGTATCATAAGGAAGTGAGAGAAGGTGGCACATGGTGGCATGTTACATAAATACAGGTTATCTTTTTTGCCTCATTATTACAGTTATCACATTATATTGCAAATATATAAATACTTGTCTCATTTCTTGGAGATTCATACTTCAGGATCCATTTCTTACTCATTTTCACATCCCAGGACTCAGGATCATATCTGATCTCATAGAAGGCATTTAGTAAAAAATAAATTAATGGTTGAATTATAGCATTATTCTTTGTTTTTAAAATATGTATGGAAACCAGGCACAGTGATGCATACCTGTAATCCTAGCAACTGGGGAGGCAGAGGCAGGCAGATTGCAAATTCCAGAGCAGAAGCAGCTTGAGTAATTTAGCAAGACCCTGTCTCAGGAAAAAAAAAAGAAAGAAAGAAAGAAAGAAAGAGAGAAAAAAAAGAAAGAAAAGGGAAGAAAAGGAAGGAAAGGAATAGGAAAGGAAAGGAAAGGAGAAACAAGAAAGAAAAAGGGGTTGAAGTTGCAGCTCAGTGATAGAGCACTTGCAAAATATGCACAAAATGGGGGTTCCACTCCCCAGTGCCAAGAAAAAAGTATGAAAATTTCCATAAGTATTTTAATTTATACATAAAGCTAAAAGTTACACAGATTAGTCAGAAAGTATCACCGAAAATGATTCAGCCTATATTATTAGGTCCAAATTCTGTAATAGTAATAAAGGAAATGTATAATTTGGTTCTGATGCAGTTTATGCATATATTTAGGAATGACTACTAAGAATATGACTGCTTTAAAGGCCCTGGGAGTAGTGAGAAACTTTTGACAGAGGAAATCAGAAATGTGCAGTCCAGTGAAGAATTAAACTACTGGGAGTAATAATATGGGCTGATGCACTCAATATAGCAGTAATGCCCTCTGAGAAGGATAGGAAATAATTCAGTTCCTCCAGGCTGCGTGGAAGCTAAATACAGTATGACAAGAAATAGTAGCAGTACTCATTATGTCTGATTGCTAATTACCCCTTTGAATGATTCAGTTATGCCTGCTACTAGATAATTAGTTTAGTAATTTATGACTGTGGCACAAACTAGTATTTTAATTTTCACAGCACAATTTTCACAATACCTACAGTTCAGATAATATCTTTCTTTTTTATTCAATTTTAAATTGCTTTTTTGAAGGCCTATAAAAGAGCAAATATCCTTGCATTTTTTCCACATGTATTTCATGCAAAAGTTAGGTACTTAATGGAATTTTACTTAACTTTAAGCTTCATGAAAATAACATCTTAAGTCTTTTTCCATTGTGGCAAATTTTGCTGATTTTATAGGCAAAAGAAGTGAAATTTTTAAAGGATTCCGTTAAATGACACAATTTAACATCTGCCAAATTTCATGTTCCTAAAAGATAATGAGCATTTGATAATATGTTTTCCACTTTTACACATTTCTGCTTCATATATGGGGTTTGGTTTATGCATGGGTATCTTTCCTCAATGCCTTGTTGTTGTTGTTGTTATTGTTGTTGTTGTTGTTGTTGTTAGGTGCCCTCAAGTCCTGTCCAACTGATAGTGACCCTCCTAGAGTTTTTAATGGCTGATGGTTTTGGGAGTGTATTGCCACATCCTTCTCCCATTCCTCAATGCCTAGAAGCAGCAAACTGAGTATAGCAGTCCTGCATTCTCACTGAAGTTTGTTGTGGTGCATGAGTAAGTCAAGAACTATTGGATTCCTTAGGAAGATTCCAATTAATCATTTCTAATTCCTACTTAGTTGATGAATTAACTTCGATTGAAGAGAATAGAACTGAATTACTGTGAGCTAAAGTTTGGCCTTGGTTCATTCAATACTCTCTGGAATCAACTTTCTGTCCAACCTCCAATATTCCAGCTACCTTGCTGGGTTTTGGAGTGAGACAAAGATACATGGCTACTGTGTGAAAGTATTTTTTCATCTCTTACAAGTCATTATTTTCAACAAATCTTTAGATTATTTGATACATTCAGATAGTGATATAAAAATAAA
The DNA here is from genome assembly GCA_007922755.1 of Pedetes capensis. Lineage (NCBI taxonomy): Eukaryota > Metazoa > Chordata > Mammalia > Rodentia > Pedetidae > Pedetes > Pedetes capensis. Next base: position 10,198 of record VMDO01015331.1, on the reverse strand, counting down.
TGAGAGAGAGAGCAAGAGAGAGAGAGAGAGAGAGAGAGAGACAGACAGACAGACAGAGAGACAGAGAGAAAAATTGATATTATGCCATACTAAAAATTTCTGATGATCCCAATATACTGGTAAGTTGGGTCTGCAGCACTGACATTAATCAAGTAAATTCACATGACAATTTTGACCTAATCATGTATTTATTTGTATTTATCTTTGTCTTTGTCTTTGTATTTGTATTTGTGTGCATATTTGCCAATTGTTGGCAAATGTATTATGAATTAGGATTTGACCTTAAATTATAATTAGGTAGTTTTCGCATTATTAGGCTTGAATTGTGAGTAACTGAGAGAGAATTTATCACTTTGAGGTCAATATAAGTAAGACAAGGTAATTTTCACAATGAAAGAGATCAACATAATGTTTAAAATAACAAAAATTAAAGTTCTAAATATTTGGTTTTGTCAATATAATACCTAAAATGCTGCTTTTAATTAATTGACATTACCAAACACAGTATTCTTATGGCTGTAAGCTTATATCTTAAAATTAAGAATATTTGGCATTACTGTCATTCTCATTTCCTTTCTACTTGGTACTTTGTTTTTCACAGTAAACCAATTACAAAATACTCATGGTTTGTTTTTTCTACATTGTTCTTATACCCAGTATTTCCCAGTGCTGGATCAATGTTCTAAAGGGCAGTCCTGACAATGTTATTTTGGTGAACATCAGGCTGGTGTTTATTATAGACTGAATCTATGCCCTTTATTGCTAACAGTCTTACTTGAAATATGTGTTCCTTGACCCATTTAATAAATAGTTCCCCACAGAGAGGGCAGTGTGACTCTTCTCTTTTTCTATAGATTTTTTTTGCTTTTCATTTCTTACCCATAAGGCAATCTGTCTAGCCATCAAAGCAACATACTGACCTTTCCAACTTTGTTCACGGTGATAGTTTGTTGTTATGCTTCTTTTCCTAACTTGCTAACTACAGCTGTAATGGAATCTTATGTTGCCAGAATCTGAGACAACTGTCTTTCAGACTTGTGGTTAGTTCTCCTTTACTTGTTTCAACATTATTTATGTCTTAAAATAAAATGTAGTGGCTATAAAATGTAAATGTATCAGTAATCATTTAGAGCTAACCCCTATATATGTAGTTACATTTTTGCTATTATTATGAGACCCAATGTTATCTTTCATGACTATATTATGAAATTATTTGGTTCTCCTTCCGCTAGTAAAATATACAGCATTAGTTATCAATACTTTTGTTGTTGTTAGGTGCCATAGAGTGGGGTCCAACTCATAGCAACCCTATGTACAACAGAACTAAACACTCCCCAACACTGTGCCATGCCCAGCACTATGTCAGGGTTTTCAAAGGCTGATTATTTTGGGATTGCTTCAGGAATGGATTACTGCATGCTTCGGGAGTGGATTACTGTGTCCATCTCCCATCTCTGCTGTGCTGGGGATTGAACCAGGGCTTCAGAGCATGCAGAGCAGCACTCTACCAACTGAGCTAAACCAAAATCCAGTTATAACTATAAATATGATGCATTGATCAGTGGATTAGTTGTTGATAAGATTCTTTAGAAGAAAGGTACTATGTCTTGTATTTACATTCCAAGTCTCAGTCAACTGAACTTTTTTTGGAAGTAAAAGAAACACTTCCATGGCTCTCAGAATTGCATTGTTCACAGAATGTTATTGTGTGTGGTGTTGAGCTTTTCATGTATTTTTCTACACTTTTTTCTTGACCTTTTGTTTCCCTACATATAAATCATAACATACATAATTTTTCATTAGTTAAAAATACCTCAAGGAAAGGTAAAATTTTTCTTCTTTGAATTTATATATAGTTGTATATCTATAATTAAGATATTTTGAACATTTTAAAGGAAAATTATCCTGATAATTTTCTTGATCCTGCAATCTTGATCTACAGGAGTTTGTCTTTTTTTTTTTTTTTTTGGTTTGAGTTGTTGTTGTTGTTGAGAACTGTTGAGTCAGTGTCCAACTCATAGTGACCCTATGTGCAACAGATGAAACACTATTGTGCGTCTCTGCTATTCACAGGGTTTTTCATGACTGATTGTTTTTTGGGAGTGGGATGCTGAGTTCACTGCCTAAAACAGATGCAGTACAGTAGTTCATTCTGTGTCTCATCAGAGTTTTTAAGGAACTAATTAAACTTATAGAATTTGATATCACTGTGTATTAAGAATTCTCTTCATTATATCTTGATATATTACATTACTTCATATGAGTAAGTAATACTTTTACACACCTACATATGCATGTGTGTATATGTATATATACATATACAGAGGATGTCCAAAATCTGTACATATTTTAAGAAAGGAAAAATTGTATCAAAATTGTAGTACTCAATGTATACCAATAACAAAAGATGAACACAAGTCATGCTTGACTTCTGCAATTACAAGAGTTGCTCAATAGCAACATAGCAGAAGAAGCAGGATTTGTCCCCATGCTAGGCTTCCTGGATCTTCCCTTAGGCACATCATACTCTGTACCACGCATCTAAAGCTTATCACCAATGTGTACAGTTGTTAAGCATTGTGGAGATTCTGTTGCATACTCAAGCCTCCATTGTCATTGTACTTCTACAACATTCCCTAATTTCAAATACCACTTTAAAATATCCTTGCATTCCTCGAATGATTCTGCCATTTTCTTTGTCCTGCCTGTTGCGTGGTGGAGCTAGCATTTATTTGATTAATGTCATCTTTTCAGTGAAGGTCATATTACACATGGGTATTGTAGTAGCTCAGTTGGAAAATTGCTCCTCGGGGCTCTCTGAGGCCCTGGGTTTGGTCCCCAGCACCACAAAAAATGGGAAAAGGACCTGGCAGCCCACTTCTGAAGAATCCTGGAGCAATAAACCATTGAAAACCCTATGAATGGCAGAGAGGCACTGATAGAGTGCTGGGCATGGCACAGTGTCAGGTAGTGGTTCCTTCTTTTGTACATAGGGTTGCTATGAGTCAGATCCTACTTGATGGTACCTAACAACAACTTCAATTCAATTCAACTTCAAAAAGTAGCATATAAATGATATCTCTTAAAATGTATAAACATTTTTAGCACCCCAGTATAATGGGAGTTCTTGGTTATACAAAAATTCAGTGGTACATGTAATTCTATACGTAAAAGTCCTTAATAATATTTTGACCTGGAGAGTCTTTAGTCTGCCTACTTCAGATATTATATATATGAAAGAAATGTGACACTACAGAACTGATTATGGATATAATGATAGGTGAGGAGGCAACATATTAGAATATAATTTATTTATCTAGTTAAATTTATTGAGCTACATATCAAGAATATGATTTAGTGATAAGAACATAAACAAGATCAAACTAGCCTACAAAGTTTAAAATCTAACAAGAAAGAGACATGAATAATATATTTTCCAAACAAGTCAAAACCAAGAGACTGCTAGCAGAGAGATATGTTTGAAGTGGTACAGCAACACAGAGAAAGGAAAACGCAATTAATTTAGTTATGAACCATTACCTTAGACAGATGATGACGTTGTCTGCATTCACGGGCATATGTTCAATGACATAAACATCTCTTATTCAGAAATAAATAAGCCTGCATGTTTCATTAATACTGTCTCAGAGAACATGTTTATGTTGTTATGGGTTAGATTTCTGTCATATAACAAAATATCTGAGATAATCAACTAATAAAAAGGTTTATTTTTGGCACACAATTTTGACAGTTCCAGTTCAATTATCCTTGTTCCTTTGGGGCCTATGGTGAGGCAGCACATCATACCGGGAGTCTGTCACAGAGCAAAACTGCTCACATCATTGCCAAGAAACAAAAGAGAAAGAGAAAGGGAGTGGAGTTCCACTATCTCTTCTGCAGGAATGCCCCTAATCACCTAACGACCACCTTCTAGACCTGGTCTTTCATTTATGTATTTATTTACTTATTTATTTTTGTGGTAGTTGGGGGTTGGACTTATAGCCTCACACATATTTTGCAAGTGTTCTACTGCTGGGATGCACTCCCCATACCCCTCTTTTTTATTTTGATTCAGGGTTTTGTTAAGTTTTACAGGTTGCCTCTGGCTTCGAACTTGTGATCCTCCTGCCTCCACCTCCCTAGTCACTGGAATTACAGGTATGTGCCACCACATGTAGCTTAGGTCTTGTTTCTTAAAGGTTCTACCAATTGACAATAGCATCATCCTGGGGGGTCAAACCTTTAACCCATTCATATATTGGGGATAAAAGGCTAGCAGAAGTTATGATTGGTATAAAATGCTTAGCATTATATAGAATATGTGAACTTCATTTGCTTCCAGAAATCCAATATCAGAAGTAGGACATCTCTGGTCTCTAGGAAGTCTGGACACTTCTACTAAGAATAAAATGAATATACTGACATGCATGATGTCTGCTAAGTGGTTCTGGCAAGGAAAAGTTAGAACATTTTTCAGGTGAGGCAGACAGCATGGAGAGAAGGCTTATTTAAACCACAGTCATATTCTGGAGGTATGTTGTTATTGTTGTTGTTAGGTGCTGTCAAGTCTGGTCCAGCTCACAGTGACCCTCATAGGGTTTTCCATGGCTGATTGTTTCAGGAGTGGGCTGCCACATCCTTCTGCCATTTTTTTTTCTGTGTTGAGATTGAACCTAGGGCCTCAGAGAGGGCAGAGCAGCACTCTACTAACTGAGCCAAACCCGAGCCCATCCTAGAGACATAAGGTGGAGGTAATGGTGACCAGCATTAGGTAGATACAGAATTAGAATTCTAGAAGTTCTATTTCTGTTTAAAGAAGTAGGGCAAACCTTTATTAAGAAAAAAAAAACTCTAGCGTGATCAAATGAAATCTCTCCAGAAAACTGTACATATACACAAACTGTTGTGAATAACTTCTTGGACTTCACAGATTGCCTAGAACCTGTGCTGGGGTAAGGAGCAATGATATAAGTGGAGGCAAGGATAATGGAAGGAGCAACTCTTCCTTCATAAAGAGCTCATATCTCAAATTAGCCTGATTTCTTTTCAAGGTGAACTCTTTGTTCCAGATGAAAGTCAGAGTTAAAACTATAATCTGGGGACCTTTGGATTAGAGGTCGTTCAGCAGTCCTGGCCAGATATACTGGCTGAATCTTTGTGTCTCACTCATGCTCTTCCTCACTTGACATCCTCTTTCTCATCTACTTCAAGAAACAATTCAGACACCTAGTATCCAGGAAGCATTCCTTTAATATTCTGACTTTTCATCCCAAAATTCTCACCTGTAAAATAATCACAGCTTCTATGGAGAAATCAGTGTTGCCAATACAATGTCACACATGTGGGAGGTAGTTAAGAAATCTTTATGAATGAAAGAAAACCATTGTCTGTAGCAGATTTTTCTAGGTACCAGAAACTCAACACAGAGAATATTCTTCATATCATTTGAAACAACTTATTGTATATGGAATGAATTGAGATAACTAGACATAGAATAATATATAATGCACTGCCATGCAAAGGAGAACACAAATGAGCCAAGCATTGTACAGACTTGGGAACATTGACTGGGAACAGTTCTGAAGGAAAGACCAATTCTATGACTAAATCTCTGGCCGAGTTCACTGGTATCCCTTGGTTGTCCAACTAATGTCACTTCAAAACAGACTGAGCTTTCTTCATTTTAGCCCTTTTATTTTCATTGAAATTTCTGAGAGATTTAGGACTTGATAAGGCGTACTTTGAGTCTGGTATAAAAGATAAGGCATCCACTGTGGAATACAAAACTAAAAATGTAGGATTATTTTCTCCCGACAGGAAAACTGAGTTTGGTACGATAGAAGAAAAAAAAAAAACTTTAATCAGAGTGAGGAAAAACAAGTTCAAGTAGAATAAATCTTTGATTTAACCATCTCCCAAATGTATGGAGTTTTTCTCAAAGAAGTACCCTAAGTTCCCAATATTTTGATGTTTGTAGAGAAAATGTATTTCATAGGATGGAACACAGTTTTATTTGTATAAAAGAATTATCACTCCAGATTTAAGAGAAAAAAGGAATTTAACTTATATCTTATAGAAGGCAATCAATTACAAAAACACATGATAAATAGAAAAAGCTTCTCTATATTTGTCTATCTTCTTAACCATTGATAAATTAGTTTAGTTATTCAGTCTTTTGCTTTTAGGAATGCTAGGTGAACCAGTTTGAAATATCCTTAAGTCAATATCCATATAAAGTTTCCTACTAGCATTATTAGGCTACTTATTACCTTGAAAATTTATTGTTTCATGAGTGGATAAGGAAATTATGGTATAGATACACCATGGAGTTTTATTCAGCAATAAAGAAGGAAAAAATTATTGCATTTGCTGGAAAATGGGTAGAACTAGAGATCATCATTTTAAGCACAATAAACCAGATCCAGATCCAGAAGTATGTGGATGTTAGACTTCAATATATATTCATTATTAAAACATAAAGGTCACAAAAATAAGAAGGGGTCATTTAGGGAAAGATCATGGATTAAAAGAAAAGGGATGGGGCAAGAAGAAAGGGTAATGGAAAAAATTTAAAAATGAAAGGAAATGTCACTATATATATATATATATATACACACACACACACACACACACACATATACACACACACAAACAACATGCAAATAGAAGGAGGACCATTGATGGGCAGGGAGGAGATAAGGGAGGACAGTCATGACAAGGGAAAGGGGAAGTGAACATGAACAATGTATAATGACATGCATGAATGGAAATGTCATAATGGCACCCATGAAGTTGTACACTAAAAATTACTAAGAAAATAAGAAAAAAGACAAGGTTTTGTTTCTCTAAAATAGACAGTGAGTTCTTGTACATGGTGAGTTCATCTAGTCTGATTGCCTAAAATTTTTGTTGTTCATCTCAGTTCTATTCTGTCGTCATCGATTCTGTTTCTTCTGCCTGGACACACAATATTAACCTCAACTTTTTCTTATACTAGACCCCAAACTTACCCTTTGGAACCTAGTCTTAGCATACCTTCTCTCTTCTTTCAGTGTATGTTAGATGTCTCTTCTCTCTGTTTGTACAGCACAATGTGCACAATTCTAAAATGCAGAAAAGCGGAGAGACCAGTGGGACAGAGAGGTAAATATTTAACTCCCTGAAACAAAGACTGTGTGAAGTGTTGCCCCCTAGTGCTTAGCACAGTTGTTGAACTATTGTGGGCTCTCAAAAATTGTTGAATACCTTAATGAATGACCTTTCAAGCTCCAATCATAAGCCCCATCCAAGCCCTGTATTAACTCATTTATTGCAATATCCAGCCAAGCAGTGTCATAGGTCTGTAATCATGGCACCTCGGACACTGAGGCAAGAGGATAGTGAGTTCAAGGCCATGCTGGGTTACTTAGTGAGACCCTGTCTCCAATAAATGAATGAATCAATCAATGAATAAATAAGTAAATGAAAGATATTACAATATCTATGTAATCTTGAACTTGGTATCACTGTGTTACCAAAGAGGAAGGTAAGAGGATACTGAGGTTCATTCACCAAGTTTGCATGACTTTCCTGAGATTCATATAACTAGTAAGTAGCACAAACCCAGCATTAACCCTGAGCATCTTTCCAGAGCTCACATTCTTACTTGTTATACTTCTTTCTCTGACTTGGTTATATTTTTGAAGATATTGGATTTTTTACCTTACTCTAAGGAGAATAATAAGTGAATGAATTATTGTCATGCATTCCCTATGTATTAATATCTTTATAGTTATTAATTCAACAAATAGTTAATGAGTTCTTCCTGTTTACTACTGATTGGGAATATATAAATGAGAATGAATATGATATATTCTGACTGCAAGAGATTGAGCTTCATAGGAAGTTTCAGCTTACATTCAAATCATCTTAGAGTAAGTACAGTTACACTGGTCAAAATTTTCAGATTGTCATTGTCTCTTAGGCATTTGACTCTGACAAAGATATTATAGTATATTTTAGTGAATTATAATTGTCCTCCATGGATGCTCAGTTTTAGCAGTTGCCTTGAGCATCCATACATTTCTTAGCAAGACACAGTTTATAAAACTTCCAGAAAATTGTTGTTGTTGTTGTTAGGTGCCATCGAGTTGGTATCCAACTCATAGCGACCCTCATAGGGTTTTCAATGGCTGACTGTTTTGGGATTGCCTTGGGAGTGGATTGCCAGGCCCTTCTCCCATTTTTGCGGTGCTGGGAAGTGAACTTGGGACCTCAGAGACTGCAGCTCAGTGCGCTACCCACTGAGCCAAATCCCAGCCCTTCCAGAAAATAGACTGGTGTAAAATTAAGAATTTCTATACCAATTTCTATACCAATAATGCAAATGCTTATCTAAACAAAACTACTTCTATTCCCTTTCCGCAGCCAAACATAGCAGTAAAACCTCTAGAATTGTAGTTTCCTTGCCAATTATCATTCTTAATATTAAACAGAATGCAGAATTTGGAAGTTGTATTTGCTGTGTACCTGCAGCCATGGCACTGTGGCATCCTATCCCGTCAGATCTCAGAAGCTAAGGAGAGTCGGCTTGGTTAGTACTTGGATGGGAGACCACCTGGGAACACCAGACACTGTAGGCTTGGGAGAAGAACCCAGCAACTCTCTCCCAAAAATCAAACCACCATTGAAAACCCTTTGAATAGCAGGGAAGCACTGTGGCATCCTATCCCGTCAGATCTCAGAAGCTAAGGAGAGTCGGCTTGGTTAGTACTTGGATGGGAGACCACCTGGGAACACCAGACACTGTAGGCTTGGGAGAAGAACCCAGCAACTCTCTCCCAAAAATCAAACCACCATTGAAAGCCCTTTGAATAGCAGGGAAGCACTGACAATAGCGATTCACCTGTTGTACATAGGGTCGACGGCACCTAACAACAACATTTGCAATGCATTAATTTAAAAAAAAAGTTGATTTTCTCTCATCCCTAAATGATGTAGCAATAACTCATAGAATAAAGAAGTGGTACTCCAGATGTCATTTTCATAGCCACTTTTATAACCCTAACTATAATACGAATAGATGAGCTCACTTTTAAATTGTTAAATGTTCTGTAATGATGGAAGTGGCCTTCATTTTTTTATTAATAATATTTTTCTTCTTTAAATTAACTGTAATCTAGCAGGCTATTTCACTCTTTATCAAATTCCCTGAGGAGTTCTAGCTATATATAATGTTTTGTAGTATCCTACAAGGGGCCATATTAGCATTTCCACATTTAGAAACATTTCTTCACAAGAATCACTCTTTAGCTGTGCTAAATGACATCACAACAGAATTATAATACTTTGTGTGTATTTAACTAGATTTTTATGCATTCTCTTATATGTTATGCTTTGTCTTATTTGATTATCCCAGCTGTGGGAATCACTAATTTATTGTTTATTCCAAATGCTTTTTGCCTCAGTATTAATCAAACAGTTTTTTATTGATACTAAACACAATTTTCTGCCAAAGTGCAATTACGATTCTTTGATAATTTATTATTTATGCAATCTTTTAAGAAAAAAATTAAAATCTACCGAAAAAAAGCCTTGAATATCCCATTATGATCTTTTAAATCATGGATGAAAGCGTGTTAATGATGACCATATGGTTATAATTCAAAATTATGGCTGGTAACTAGCAAAGCAAGAGACAATATTTAATATTTTGTTCAAATTTTTACTGTTAAAAATATGATCAATGGGTTTGTGCTATTACCCAGAAGTTACTTAACTATTTTAGGCCATATATACATATTATACATATAATTATATAATATATGATATATTATATAATTAGGCCATATGTATTTTATATTTTTATATATATGTATATATATATAGTAGTTAGGTGTCATATTTGTGTGCATAATTTATTTTTAAATGTTTTTGCAATGTATTTATTGAGTTTCTATTGTTGTTGTTGTTAGGTGCCGTCGAGTCGGTATCCGACTCATAGCGGATACCTCTGTACAACAGGGGAAACACTATCGTCAGTGCTTCTCTGCTGTTCACAGGGTTTTCAATGGCAGATTGATTTTTGGGAGGGGGTTGCCAAGTCCTTCTCCCAAGCCTACAGCTTCTGGTGTTCCCAGGCGGTCTCCCATCCAGGTACTAACCAGGCCTGACCCTGCTTAGCTTCTGAGATCTGACGGGATCGGATGCCACAGGGCTA
>VMDO01015330.1:0-42905 GCA_007922755.1 Pedetes capensis | reverse complement strand
AGGTCTGCAAGGAAAGACCTGCTAACTCACCTCAGCAAGAGACTCGGAGGACTCCAGGCAGAAAAAGGGCAACAGGTGTGTGTTTTAGAAAGTGCACCCGGGAGGACAGGCACAAAGAGCTGAAGGTAGTGTCTTTCCCACTGCAGCAATGCACCTGTGGCCTCAGGAGGGATCCAGAGGGCCCCACGCAGGGGGTGCTAATGCCTGGATTCTAAGAGAGACAGACAGGGAATCTATACAATTCAGCAACCGACCAGATGCAAGGAGAGGGAAGGGCAGTGACCTGCATAAGAGAAGAGGAATCACACCAAGGAGTAGCATGCTTTAGGAGAAAGACTGAAGTTTCAGTTTGAGACCTGTGGAGTGGCTGAGTTTGGAACACAGTGTGGACTATCCAGTGAGCAGCTGGGTGTTTGGGGCTGCAAGAGGGGATGAGAGTGAGAGCCAGAGTGAAGGCAGAACCAGAAACACCAAGGTGCCATTGGCACACAGTTGGTGACTTCAGAAAAGGAAGCAGGATGAATCACCTGGACGACTCTATCACCCAAAGAGCAGAGAGCAAGTCCTAGAACCCTGTGAATGGAACCATTCAGGGAAGAAGCAAGGAGGCTCTCGACAATGCTGGAAGGAGAGTCAAAGAGTGGGAGGACCTGGGTGGCTAGGTCAGGGGAGGCATGTGGAGGTCCCTCATGCCAGGGGTCCAGAAAGATAAGGAGCCATGATGGAGAATGAAGATCAACCACTTGGCCACTGAGAGGTCAGCGGGGTATCTGGCTCCTTGGCAAGAGCTTTCATTGGCAGGGTGGGGAGGCGGAGGAGGAAGCCAACTGTGGTCACCATGGAGGTGGTGGCATGGAGATTGAGGGGCAGCCTGGGAGAAACCGAGTGGCTAGCAGTGTCGGAGCATGGCCACACAGTGACGGGCTGGCAGTGTTCTGGGAGGGAAGCACATGATTCTAAAGACCTTGGCAACACCAAGTGTGGAAAGCAAGACACCCCAACCGTGGCTCAGCAACCAGGTAGCACTAGAGTGGGTTTGGGGGTCAGACCTCGACACTAGTGGCTGTAAGGATCCCAGCACATTATTTCTTTTCCTCTTTTGCAAAATGACAATGGCAAAATGACAATGGAAACTATGGACTAAAGACTAAAATGAGGTAGGTCATCCAGAGAAAGAACCCAGCACAAAATTAGCTATGGTTGCCCAGGCCCAAATCTTTAAGTCAACATTGACTCTTTCTCTGTCACAACTCACCTCCAATCTGGAGATGCATCCTGTTGGCTGGCCCCTCCAAATGCCACCTGTCCTGTATCCAACACTTCCCCCCCTCCACCCTGTCCAAGTCACCTTGCCTCCTAGCCCAATCATTGTGGTGCATCCTGTGGTTGCCTTCCTCCCTCTCCTCCACTACCCTCCACTCATAGCCAGAGTGATCTTGTTAAACAAAAGTGTCCATTAATCTACTGCTAGAACCTATGTTCTATGAAGGACTAGATGAAAGGGACTTGTTGTTGTTGTTGTTGGGTGCTGTGGAGTCAGTGTCCAACCCATAGCCACCCTACCCTTCATACAACAGGTGAATCACTATTATCAATGCTTCTCTGCTATTCATCTGGTTTTCAATGGCCAACTGATTTTTGGAGTGGGTTGCTGGATCCTTTTCCCAAGCCTAAAGCACCTGGTGTTCCCAGGCGCTCTCCCATCTAAGTACTAACCTGGCCCCACCTTGCTTAGCTTCTGAGATCAGATGGGATCAGATGCCATAGTAGTATTTCTGCAGGCAAGAGATATTTGACTTCTTGCTGGGTGTTGTCAAGTCCTACTCATAGTCAACCTTGTTTTCAGGAATGGATTGCCACATCCTTCTCCCATTTTTCCGTGGCTGGGGACTGAACCTGGGTCCTCAGGGAGTGCGGAGCAGCACTCTGCCAACAGAGCTAAACCCCAGTCTGAGAGGGACTAGATGAGAGGAATTCTGAGGAACTGGAAGGCACCAATAATGAGATGGAATTGCTAATTACCCCTGATTTGACCCATACACACTGAAAACAAGTATTGAAATATCACACTATACCCGGTAAGCATGTACACTCATTTACTATATTGACAAAAAAGCACATAAAAAAGCCCACCCAAACCAAAAACCAACCCAAAAGCTAGTGAGACCACAAGTTTCCCCTGCTGAACACGCTCAGAACAGAAGCCAAGTCCTCACCAGGGCACGGCCTCTCACCTCTGAGCTCACACAGGGAAGCGCGCGCCCCCCCCAACCCCCGCCCCCACTGCCTCTGGCCAGAGCCTGCCTATTCCCCGCAGGCCGGCCTCCTTGCATCTTCCAGTCAAACAGTCAAAGGTCACCTCCTCTCGACCCGACCAGCTTCCCTCACTCCTTAACTCCCTCTCCTGGTTTGCTTCCCCTTACCTTTCATAACTGTCTGACGTTTTTCTATACTTACTTAGGGTTTTAAATAGTCTTCTGGCTTCTATCTCCCAGGAGCGACAGGTATTTCTTCCCCCGTCTGTTGTCGTTGCTGTGTTTTCAGAGCAGATTCTCAATAAATATATCTTGATTGACTAGGCTGTTTTAGTCTACCATTTCTCCAAGGTGGGTCTGGCGTATTATCCCTGGCTAGCCCGCCTTCAGGGCTGTTTTCCGAAGATGCTAGATCAAGAGCTGTGAATGGCCGGACCCCACAGGGCCTATCTCCTCCATTGCGCACTCCTAGAGGATCCAAGCCATAGCCCTGTGGCATCCGATCCCGTCAGAGCTCGGAAGCTAAGCAGGATCGGGCCTGTTTAGTACCTGGATGGGAGACCGCCTGAGAACACCAGAAGCTATAGGCTTGGGAGAAGGACATGGCAACCCCCTCCCAAAAATCAATCTGCCATTGAAAACCCTATGAACAGCAGAGAAGCACTGAAAATAGTGTTTCCCCTGTTGTACAGAGGGTCGCTATGAGTCGGATACCGATTTGACGGCACCTAACAACAACAACAAGAGGATCCAAACTTTTGGGATCTGTGGGGACAGCTGCGGAGGAGGCCCCACACCTCCTCAGCCCTCTCCGGGCCTCAGCGCCCCGCCCCTCGGAGGAAGGCCCTGCCCCGGGAAGGCCCCGCCCCCGGGCACCCGCCCCCGCCCACCATCCCTGGGGAGGCGCCTTGAGGCCTGCGGATCGCGTCGCGGCAGCCACCAGAAACAAAGAGCGGCCGGCTGGACACCAGGTGGGAGGGCGCTCACCCTGCGGCCAGAGCCGAGTCCCTGGACCCGCGCGCAGGCGGAGAACCGAGACGCCCGCTCCCCAGGTGAGCGGGGCGGGGCTGCGGGGCACGTACTTTGCTGGGAAAGCGGACAGGCGGCGGCTGGTGGGAAGGGGAGGTCGGGCCGGTGCCCAGGAGATCCCCGGCCGCCCGTGCGCCGGTTCGGTTCCGCGGCCTAGTCCCGCCCCCAGGTTTGCTGCCGAGGGTCCTCCTGGGGTGCGGGATCCAGGCTGGGTAGGTCTGGCGTGATGTCTTGCTTCTCCTGTCGCCCTCTAGGGCGGGGAGGGGCGGTCGGTTCTTTACCTTAGCGTCCTCGGGGATCCCAGCCGCGACGGGACTTTCACACCTGGGTCTCCCCGCGGCGGCGGTGCGGAAGCGCGGTGCGCGGTGGAGGAGTCGGCGAGTTCCCGCCCTAGTGGGCCGGGTGTGCGGTCGGTTGTCGGGTGGGGGCAGCAGTTCCCTTTCTAACCTGGGATTACAGGGGCTGGTGGCGCCGAGGCGGCCTGAGGACCCGCGCACTGCCCGCTCGCTCGCTCGCAGCCCTCGCTGCTTCGGCGCGGGGCAGCGCGCTGGGCCCCGACCCCTGCCACGGGCCTTTGCGCTGCCCCGGGTCTGGATACCTGCGTCCAGTTACTGCGCTGCATTCCTTCCTGCCAATGCGATTGCGTCCCACCACCGAGGATTTACCTACTTCCTTTGGTAGTATTAGGAATTTGTAGTTGGGAGGATTGTTGGAAACCGATGCCACTCTGGGACAGAGAAACATGTTGCCAGAGTTTTATCTGTTGGAGAGTCGCTTTCTTTCCGCCCGTCCATGCACCCATGCGAGTCTGTGTAACCTCTTAGGGAGTTTTGCACTCCCACATCGTGCCTTTGTTATTAACATCACGTTGTTGGGAGCTCCGTGTGGAGCTCTGTGTTTGCGCAGGATGGAAGTGAAGAAGGTTTCTGGTTTCTTTCTGCTCTTCAAGAATTAGGCCAACTGGAACTGCGAAGGAGGTCCAGGGAGGGCCCTTGGAGAAAGTCAGGTGATGCTCAAGGGCAGTGGCTGGTACAGAAGGATGGTGAGTTTCTTCTTAGACACCTTTGCTGTGATTTCACAGTGGGGACTTGTATTTCTTTTAAGGCAGAAAAAAAAAAAAGGTAGTGAAAATGGGTCTGTTCAACAGAACACTAAGCCAAGCAGCTTTATGAACTGTGTGTATATTAGAAGGAAAACGCTGAGGTGGTTAGGGGCCAATCTGGTTTCCCATGCTTACCTTGTTCTGTTTGACTTACATAGCATCTATCACTGGCTTAAACCAGTACAGATCAAGTTAGCCTGTAGTGACTTGCCACACACTGACATATTGGTCGGTGACAGATCACATACTGAGGGTAGTCCCATAAGATTGTAATGGGACTGAAAAATCCCTGTCAGCTATGTTGTAGCCACTGTATCCTCATAATGACTGTAACTCCTGGCTCAGTGAATCACTCATGTGTTTGTGGTGATACCGGTGTACACAAACCCTCTTTTCTACTGGTCTCATGAAAATAGCACATAGCATTATGTACAGTGCATAATATTTTATTTTGGTGGTGCTGGGGATTGAACTCAGGGTCTTACGCATGCCAAGCACATGCTCTACCCCTGAGCTACCGCCCCAGCACATAGTACTTAATAATGAGAATAAACAACTATGCTACTGGTTCATGTGTTTACTATACTATACTTTGTAACATTAGAGTGTATCCTCTCTGCTTATAAAAAACAATCTGCCATGCCATGCCAGCAGCAGCCGCCTTGTTCATCTGATGTTTGCCAAGTCTTTCTGTTGCATCAAGAGGCCACTTCAAGTGATTAACCTGCCCCATCTAGGTTAGTATGAGTGTACCACGACATTTGCATAGTAATGAAATCACCAAACAGTTCATTTCTCAGACTGTGTCCCTGTCATTAAGCAATACCTGACTAGTAAATAAAAGTAGAATCTGTGTGTTTATGTAAAATTTGTGCTCAATAAAAACTAGAAAAGAATATTTTTTCTTTCTTTTTCTCTTCCTCTTCTTCTTCTTTTTCTGATGAGCAAATAGCAAACTTTCTTCAAGAACTTGAGCTTGGAATAGCACTTTCTAATGGAAAAGTTAGGATTTAAAAATTTTTTTTAATTGAGGAATTTATATAAACTTTGATCAACAGTAGATTTCTTCTAACTCCTATATACCCCATACATTTGCAGTTTGCAGGGCTGCTTTGGGGGTGGGCGAGGAATTTGTGTGTCTTTTGTTCTGCATCTTTGTGAATGTTCAGCAGAGATCTAACCCTAAGTGTGCAGACCTCATCCTTTATGGCAAGAGGCTTTAGATGTTGTCTGAATTGTTTAAGATGGCACCTGTGGCACTTTCAGGCTTGGGATATGTGAGGAGTCCCTCCTTTCTGCCTTGGATCCCTACAGTGGGGTATTGCCATAAACAAGTGGTTGCCAGATACCACCCTTTTTACTTGGCTCACAAAAGATTGGAAGCAAGAGGCAAAATCTGGAGCAGAGTCCTTGCCTCACACCAGAACTGAAAGATTCAGAGGTAGACATGGGGAGTTTCCAGCCATTTGCTATTTTATGGTCCAGTTCTGTTGCTAGTCCATCCGTAGTTGGGTGTAGGCGACTCTAGGTTTGGGTTTAGCTTAGTCTTGGCTTCAAGTGCAAATGAGAAATTCAGATTTCTAGGCCAGAGATTTGGTTAATCCTAGCAGGAGGCCACAACTTCAGGTCAGACTCTGTCTGGAGCTGTTTGGAGGGCCTGGGTAGCGAAGGCTTGGCTTTCCTTCCCTCATCTTCTGGGTGACCTTGAGTTTCCCAGATTCACTGCTTGTGATTCAGCAGAGGTCTTTCATGGGACAGAGGAGTCTTTTGGAGTATGTCCTATTTGTGTCCTCTTTTAATATGATTTGGAGCATGCTGTACTTTTCTTTGTTTCCCAACCTGGATTGTCCTGCCTCAGACCTCAGAAGGATAACAGGGCCAGCAGCCTGTGAGACCTCTTGTTTCCCACAGCTACTGTATAGTCTCTCTTCAGTTCAAATCATGCATTAGTTTCTGGAATAAACCAGAACCTTCTAGGTAATTCAGATGCAGCAAGTTTGAGAAGAGTGCTAATGTATCCCAGTATGTTTGCACTTACTGTTATTTTGTATCTCTGTAGAAGAAACTGGCAAAAATTTTTGATGAAGTAATGTATCCTCTTATAACCCAGTTACTTTATTTTAGGATCTACTTTGTTTAATAAGTAATGATTTTGATGTGTTGGAGTTTTCCCAAGTGGTCATCATTTACTAGGGAAAATCATTCTTTAAAAGCTGCAGATTTTTAAGGCTCTAGTAGAGAATTTTACATTCACAGATGTGTATCATTTAGGATGTTGTAGCTGCCAATGATGGGAAACCCAGCTTATTCTGGTTTAAGCAAAGAGGGAGGCTACTAAAGAAAAGTCCAGGGCTGCAGGATGGGTTGTTCTTCTTCTGTGCACATTGTCATGTTGTGTGGATCACAAGTGTGTCTCACCTGCTGTGGCTCTCTTTAAGAACAAAGAGTAGAATCATGGGACATTTGAACCCTTTGCAGTGCAGCAGGCCCTTGCCTTCAGGAACAGGGTGGCATACAGGTTAGGGGAGGCTAGGCTTTGGGTGCCTGGTCAGCAGAGGGCTTGTGTGGACCTCACCACATGGGTAGAATGTTACCCATACCAGAGCCATACATGTAGCTTATGCCCTGATCGTAGCACTGTCAGAGATAGAGCCCAGTTCTCTAGGGGTTTTATGGCTCCATTTTGAATGGGCATTCACAACATGCCAGACCTTGTTCTTAGTGCTTATGGTAAATTATTTCACGGAGTGCTCACCGCAGTCCACTGAGCTGGAGTGTACTGTTGTCTCTCTGTCCCAGACCTGAAGGGTCAGAGAGGTAAATAGCATGCCCAAGGTCACATGGAGGTCAGGGGTATTGAGCTCTGGATAGGCGCTCTACAGATTCTCTGTCTCCCTACACTCTGTTGTTTGCAAGCACAGTGGGGTTTCTGGTACCCCTCACTGCCTCAGAGTGACTAGAGAACTTCTTTATTTTAAAAAGAAAACAATGCATTTTCAGTGCTGATAAAAAATTGTGAGTTATGTGGTCCTGCCTATACATGCTAGGTGAGGGGTCAGATGGGAATTGTTAACTAAAGTTATTTATTTATTTATTTATTAGAGTCTCTAGCCCATGCTGGCATTGAACTCATGAACTCATGATCCTTCTGCCTCAGCCTCCTGAGTGCTGGGACAGCAGTTGTATACCATGATGCCCAGCCTCAAATTTCATTTTTAAGCAAGAATGTTGATCTAATGAAGTGTGCTTTGCTTCTTGTGGGTTTTCTGTGCATGTGTGCCCATGGAAATAACTTGCTTTTTTTTTATTGCCTTGCATGAGTTTGAACCTAGGGCCTCACACATGCTTTGTAAGTACTCTACCACTGAGCTGTACTCCCAGCCCATTTTTCACTTTTTGAGACAGGGTCTCACTAAGTTATGCTTTCTGGCCTCAAACCTGTGATCCTTCTGCCTCCGCCTACCAAGTCACTGGGACTATAGGCTTATACCACCACACCTGGCAGAAATAACATTTTTAAAACGTGAATTTGATGTTGGGTTTAGGACTGTAACAAACTGTCAGCTTACAGCAGCCACCACACAGAGATAGGCTATCTCTGCTTGATGGACCTCCTAGGAGCACCATTCACACTGGGGCCTTGTTGGTGTCCCTTGTTGTAGCTAGGTGCCGTTGAGTCCAGTCCAACTCATAGTGACCCTATGTACAGCAGAACAAAACACTCTCCAATTCTGTGCCAGGCACACAATCTTATTTATGTTTAAGCCCATTGTTGCAGACACTGTGTCAATCCATCTACTGGAAAGTTTTCCTTTCTTTTGTTGGCCTGCCGCTCTCCCAAACATGGTGTATTTCTTCAGGGATTGATCTCCCCTGACAACATATCCAAAATACGTAAGACACAGTCTAGCCATCCTTGCTTCCAAGGAGCACTCTGGTTGTGCTTCTTCTAGGATAAATATGTTGGTTCTTTTTGCAGTCCATCATATATGTAATATTCGTCTCCAGCACTATAATTCAAAAGCATCAATTCTTCTTCTGTCTCCCTTGTTCAGTGTCCAGCTTTCACAACCATATGATGCAACTGAAAATACCATCTCATGAGTCAGAGGTACCTTCATCTTCAACATGACATCTTTACTTTTCAATACTTTAAAGAGATCTTTTGCTATAGCTTTTCCCAATGTAATGTGTCTTTTGATTTCTTGACTGTGGTGTCCCTTAGGGTCATAATATCCAACCATAAATGTTAGTTGTTGTTGTTGTTAGGTGCCGTCAAATCGGTATCTGACTCATAGCAACCTTCTGTACAACAGGGGAAACACTATTTTCAGTGCTTTTCTGCTGTTCATAGGGTTTTCAATGGCAGATTGATTTTTGGGAAGGGGTTGCCAGGTCCTTCTCCCAAGCCTACAGCTTCTGGTGTTCCCAGGCGGTCTCCCATCCAGGTACTAACCAGGCCCGACCCTGCTTAGCTTCCGAGATCTGACGGGATTGGATGCCACAGGGCTACGGCTGCAGGCATAAACATTAGAGCCACCATCAAATGATGTAATAAAACATTCACTGACTTGGAGTTTAGTTCCAAGGGCACGGGAATTTAGAAAAAATTGTAAACTAATAATTAAAATCTGGCCACCATACCTATAATAGCACCACTTGGGAGGCTGAGGAAGGAGGATCACAAGTTTGAGGCTAGCCTAGATTACCTCATGATACCCCATCTCCAAAAACAAAACAAAACAAAACAAAAAAACAAAGCAATGTGCTCAGTTTGGACTTTGATGATGATTAGGTTATCACACCCACAGGGAGAATTCCTATCCAGATATGTCCTCCTGGCCTAAGGTAGAAGGTGCTGGAATGTCTGGCCATGTGGCCTTGGGGCTTCCAGCAGTGTTTGTAGAGACAGGCAAAACTGGGCAGGCACAATGGGGCTGCCATGCTGTTTCCTCATGTGGGGGAGACAAAACCTTGAGCAGTCTGGGGAGATGTGTGTTGTTGTTGCTGTTAGGTGCCATAGAGTCAGTATGCGACTCATAGCAACCCTGCATACAACAGGCGAAACACTATTGTCAGTGCTTCTCTGCTGTTCATAGGGTTTTCAATGACAGATTGATTTTTGGGAGTGGGGAGATGTGTGTACGGCGAGGAAACTAGGACTCAGGGTCCCAGGGTAACCAAGATGGAGATGCCTTCTGTCCCAGTGATTCCCAGAGTCTTTTGCAGCTCAGCCTGTTACTCCCTGGATTCAGGGAACAGTTGTTTGTTTGTTTATTTTGTGGTAGTAGGTGGCTGGACCCAGGGCCTCACACATACTTCATAAACAGTCTACTACTGAGCTCAAGCAACCATTTTCACTGCTGGCCAATGACCAAAATGAAGAGAAGTCGCAAGGGTGAGTTTGCCCTCCCCAGGCAGGGACAGAAAGGTGCCCATTTTTCAACCTCACAGCCCACACCAGTGGCTGGCACTCACTTCTGGTGGCTCTTCGCAGGAAACTACCTTAGCAGGGTGTTGGAGGGTCCTTGCTGATGTGGATATGCCACCGACATGATTAGGTCTTGTTCTGTGACAGACGTCTGAAAATAGGTGGTTGTGCACAACGCTCTGGGATTTTAAGCAGTTCTTGGTATGTTCTATTTCATTTTATTGTTTCTGGTGCTGGGTGTTGAATCCAAGGCCTTACTCATGCTAAGCATATGCTAACACTGAATTGTACTCCTAGCCTAATACATTTTAAATTCCTGGTAAATTTTCCTTCTAAATTATACATACAAAATAAGACTCATGTGTATATTTTACCAAAGTTCTCATAATTCAAATTCATATAAAAGGGGATTCCTCTTATGTGGATAGTGTCTTAACCAGGTGATTAACACCAAGAATGAGGTGTCACGTGCCTCCTGATGAGGTCACAGCTACACTGTAGGGGGATTCCCACCCCAGTTGCTGTATCCAGAATCTTATTTTTTTTCTAGTTGTAGTGATTGAACCCAAGGCCTTATGTGTACCAAGCAAGTTCTCTACCTTTGAGCTATGTGTTCGGCCCATAACCTGAATCTCATTGTGCAGAGACACCAGACAAACCCTGTTTGTGGGACATTCTGCAAAATATCTGGCCTTTAAGATTTTTTTGATTAAGTTTTTAAAAATATGAAAAAAATCTTAAGAAAAAATTTCATGGTTAAGAAGCTCAGAGAAAGACTGAGGAGCTGTTTCAGGTTAAAGGGGCTCCAGGGACAGGGTAACTGTATACACTGCTTGACTATGGATTGGATCCTGGACTGGGGTGGAAAAGATTGCAGGGAAGGACCTTGTTGGATAGGGCACAGGACTTGAATACACGTGGAAGATTGGACACAGGGCCCTGTCCATGTTATGTCTTCTGAGTTTGGTCATTTTACTGTGACCAGACAATTTAACTGAGCTTGGAAAATACTTCCTGAATTGTTTAGGGGCAAGGTGGGCACAGAGTCAGAAACTTAATCTCAGGTGGAGGGGAGGGAGTGAGAGACAGAGAGACATGGAGGTAGGGACAGAGACACTGAGATGAAGTAGACCCAGCAGATGGACAAAGTGAGAAGTGGACCTGAGTAAGGGGACACAGGAAAAGTTTTTGTATTGTTCTTGCAGCCTTCATATAAACTTGAAACTATAGCAGAATAAAAAGCTACAAAAACTGGGGCTGAGAGTGTAGCTCAATACAACTGTAGAGCACTTCTCCTCCCCCGCCCCATTACAACATTTCTGGATTGGGGGTACATGTTAAAATTTATATTGTCTGAGCATTATTGGGTCAGATTTTCACATCTGATTTTCTTTTGTCCTTTATCTTAGAATCAGTGGCATTTTGGATTTTGATGAAATTAGGTGTCTTTCTCTAGAGAGGAGACAAAAAGAGGAGAGTCCTGGTAGCTTCCTGTGTAAAGATTTTTCAGTCTTTTACCCACATTTACACACCAGGCTGGATGGTTGACTGCCTCTGATCAGTCCCCCCTCACCTCACAGATGTTGCAGACACTGCAGACTAGACTTTTCTCTGCACATCCACACTCCAGTTGAGTCTTCCTCAGAAAGCAGAAAGCTGGTTTTTAGTTGTTGCTGGCCCAGAATGTACAAGGGGAGGGGCTCAGGGCTCTGTCCAGGAAGAAAGACCAAGAGCCTTGCCTGAAAGTGGGATATGTAGAGGCAGAGGGGGTGGGTATGAGGACCTTTACCAGCCATGCCATGGTGCAGATAGTCACACGTCACTAAACGAGGGAGATATGTTCTAAGAAATGCATCCTTAGGTGATTTTGTGCTTGTTCAAACATCACAGAGAGTACCTACACAAACTTGGCTGGCTGAGATGTCACTAGGTGATGTAATCTTACCAGACCAGCATTACATATACAGTTTGTCTTGACTGAAATGTCCTTATGCAGTGAGGACTGTAATAGTTTTAATTCTGCTCCTTTCTTGAAATGACTTTAGGATACAGATATCTGTGCCTTGTTTTACCCATTTGTCAAGTGAGAATAGTTCTCCCAAGTCAGTTAAGGTAATGGGTGAGGCATCTAAGGAAAGGTGCCCTAAAGCTCTGAAATTTTGTGATTTAAAATAGGAGAGCTTTTAAAAAAAAGTCTTTCCTAGTAGAATCATTGAATAACAGATGTATATTAGGTGAACAACTCTGAGCTTGGTGTCTTGAAGGACATGTATGTGGCTGGGCTTCTCTGCTTCCTGACTTCTAGCCCTCCCTCCCAGGTTCTTTCCGGTAATGGTTAGCAGTTCACAGATGATTTTTACACTGGATGCTTGCAGGGAATTTATTCCTGACCATGAGGAACAGGTGCTTTGCAGAGAACTTCCTGTGCCCTCATGATCCTAAGCTCCTGTTCCCTTCTTGGTCCCTAGTTACTGAGTGTTGGAAACTTTTGTACTCTGTTTAGGCCTTGATCCCCATGCGATTTTGTCCGAAGTCTTTTTAGTGTTATGGAGTTCTGTTTGACACAGGGCAAACTTTGCTTCAGCCCAAGATTATAGCATTTTAGTTTAGCTTATTTTGTTTAGCATGACTTAAGTAGCTGCAATTGCAAAGTACAGTGTTGCCTGTTTTTTTGAACTGCTCTCGTGTTTGTCTGTTTGGGGATGAGTAGTTCTCGACAGTTCTGAATCCATTGTAGAGCTCTTGAGCTGTTGATGTTGACATTGACCTTTACAGCAGGCTCATTCTTTAGAAGTAGAAACCCAAAATGATTAATCTCCTCAGATTCTGTGGACTCTAAATATTTGTAGAGGGCAAAAAAGAACAACAATGTGTGTTGTGCCTTAGGCTTCTGATTGCGTGGCTAGAATTTCAGATAAGAAAGTTGGAATAACCACTGAAAAGGGGTGAATTTTTCTTGTTGTTAGGTGCCATCAAGTTGGGTCTGACTCATAGTGACCCTCATTTTTGCAGTGCTGGGGATCGAACCCAGGGGCTCAGAGAATGCAGAGTGACCTTCTACCAACTGAGCTAAACCCCAGAAGGTGCAGAGCAGCACTTCACCAACTGAGCTAAACCCCAGCCCAGAGAATTGTTCTCAGGGGTTTCTAATGTACATTTTATAGGGTTGTTGTTGTTGTTGTTAGGTGCCGTCGAGTCAGTATCCGACTCATAGCGACCCTCATAGGGTTTTCAATGGCTGAATTGCCTTGGGAGTGGATTGCCAGGCCCTTCTCCCAATTTTATAGGGTATGTTATTTTATTCTCATATTTTCTTTATGTTGTCATTAGGTGCTGTGGAGTCAGTGTCTGATTCATAGTGACCCTACGTACAACAGGTGAAACACTATTGTTAGTGCTTCTCTGCTATTCATAGGGTTTTCAATGGCTGATTCTTTTTTGGGAGTAGGTTGCCAGGTTCTTCTCCCAAGCCTACAGCACCTAGTGTTCCTAGGTGGTCTCCCATCCAAGAACTAACCAGGCACAACCCTGCTTAGCTTCTGAAATCTGACAGGATCAGATGCCACAGTGGTATGGCTGCAGGCATTTTCTTTATAGCCAACACAAAACCAGAAAGGTGAAGAGAAAGCATCTCACTGTTTCATAATAGATGAACAGAAAGGACTGGGTTGTGAAATGTTTGGTTGAAGCATTGCTTTTTAATTTAGGAGAGACTATTCAAGTTAATGTTCTTTCCTTATCATTTGGTTTACTAATAGACATTCTTGTATGACATTAAGATTTTGCAGTGTGAAAGGTGAAAAAGAAAATTTTCCAGTGTATTCTGGATATGAAATTCCTGTACTTCGTAGACAAAGTTCTTTAAAGTATTCAAAATTATATGTTTGTGTGCTATCAGTAGGTGTGAGGAAGTACCACATTTTCTTCAATCTTATCTGCACCCTTTCAACAATTTTGTTAGGTGCCGTCAAGTCGGTATCCGGCTCATAGTGACCCTCATAGGGTTCTCAATGGCTGAGTGCTTCGGGATTGCCTTGGGAGTGGATTGCCAGGCCCTTCTCCCATTTTTGCGGTGCTGGGAATTGAACTCGGGGCCTCAGAGATGGCAGTGCAGCGCTCTACCCACTGAGCTAAATCCCAGCCCTTCAACAATTTTAGAGGGCTACAAAATCAGATATGGATCAGAATCTTCTGTGGATTGGATTTGCAGTGGAGAGCCCTCTAAATTTGTTGAAAATGTGTAGATTAGATTCTAGAAAATGTAGTATGTAAGTGCTGGTGTTCCAGCTGGAGTCAGACCTTGAAATGAGCTCACTTACTAGTTTTGTGACCTAGTAACCGTGAACCCACATATGTTGCTCACCAGTCAAAACAGCCAGCAACTCAAGGACAAGTTGTCAGGGCAAGGAAAAAGATTTATATGGGAACCCAGCAAACCAAAGAAGATGGAGGCAGTCACCAACAAAGAGCATCTTACCTCAGGTTACAAGTGCAAGGCTTGTACAGGGATTTGCCGGAAGGTGTATCAGATGGCGGGCCCCAGAGTAGTTACAAATTTGGGGTAGCCTGCTTTCCTGATGCAAGGGCTGCTGTTATCTGTAGGTCACTCAGTGTTCAGCGTTCTGTAAATCTAAAGTGAAGTTACTGATTAGGAAGTCATGACTCAAGTCCTTATAGTTCCTTTCCCAGGAATAGTTAATTCTGCAGATAATTATTAGGATACAAAAGCCCTCTCCAGCCAGCAGCAAAAGGCTACTTTTCCCTCATGGGGGTGTAGAGAAAAGCAGCTTTCACTGGAGGATGGGGGAGATAGCTAAAAGGCCACTGTTGCTGGACAAGATAGTGAAGTGCAGCTTTTCAAAGGACAGTTTTAACCATCAGTGGCTTCAGTCAAAAGCGGCACCTACTGCAAAGCCAGTGGGTTTGCTCAGCCCTATGGCCTTCTACATTAATGGTCTTTGTTGTTGTTAGATGGCCTCGAGTCAGATCCAACTTATAGCAAGCCTATGTACAACAGAATGAAACACTCCCTGGCACTACATTAGTGCTTCTCTCTGTTATTCATTGGGTTTTCAATGGCTGATTATTTCGGGAGTAGGCTTCCTGGTCTTTCTCCTATTTTTGCCATGCTGAGGATCAAACCCAGGGCCTCAGAGCACAGAGCCGCACTCTATCAACTGAGCTAAACTCCAGTGGCTTTTAGAGTCAACTAAAAACATGTGGAGCTAGAGGGTTTATTTAGATTTTCCCTCACTAGCAAGCTTGGGCAAATTGCTTAGCCTCTCTGTGCCCTAATTTCTTCACTTCTAAATTGGGGACAATTGGAGAACCTCCCTCAAAAAGCTAAATTCCTAAGTGCTTAGGAATGTGCCCCGGACATGATGAGCACTCAAGAAATATTAGTTTTATATCATCAAAAGATTATTTAGCAAAAGCAAGTCCTGCACTAAGAGGGTTCACAGGAGCAGCACCTCAGGGGTTCTGAACTGGCATGGCTGGGAGGTGTCAGGAAATCCCCTGGGCTCAGTTTATTTTTCTCTCTCAACCTCTAAGGTCACTTGACTGAAACAAAAATAAGCTGTAATAATTGTCTTACAAAAAGAAACTGCTCAGAATGGCAAAATGTGCAGACTCCTTCAAAAACTAGAAACTTAGGTCACCTCAAGGGAAAGGCTCTAATGTTAGCCAAGTTTTTTTCATGACCCTCAAGCCTGTCCTCTCATCCTGTGGTGTGTGCCTGTATATTTTGCTGAGTTGGAACATGTCTCCTAGAGTTTTGTTTGTTCTGTTAATTTTAGCACTTTTATTTTTTTTTTAATGAATTTTATTTTTATGTTTTGGTTGCTGAGGTTGAAACCCAGGGCCTTGCCCTCTACCTCTGAGCTATGTCTCCAGCCACTTCACTGTGTACTGGACATGTGTTTAGGTGTTGGCTTGGTTCATGTGCTTGTTAGCTTTCATTGCTGTTGAAATATGCACTATAATATGCTGTACCTCCCATTAGCATTAGGCTTTTCATTTTTTTCTGGGCAGCTACAGACTTGTAACAATCAGCCGTTGAAAACCCTATGAGGGTTGCTATTTGTCGGACACCACTTGATAGCACCTAACAACACAGATTTTAAAGGAGCATTCTATGAAGTTTCCAGGTTTTCTTGATTTCCTTCTCAGGGACATGAAACATCTGTACCTTCCTTCCCTCCTGCAGGCCTGCCTCTGTCCCCAGGTAATTCAGGGCCCAAGAGTTTGAGGCCAACCTAGGCAACATATGGAGGATCCCCAACCACCCTTCAAAATAACAGTATGTGAACAAGGAACTTTCACAGTAACATACACCTATTTAAAAAAGACATTCTTTTCAGAGTAGTAACACTCATATGCCCAGGACTATTCACATTTTGGAAAAGAAAAAAAGTGTCTGTGTGAATTCTCCTCTGGAATCTCTACTTTTGCTAGAGAACCAAATGCTCCCACTGTCTGACTGATAAAGCTCTGGGAGATTTGGAGGCCTGCAAGGGCATTTCCATGATGTGAAGGAAAATGGGGCACAAGCTGACCTGCTTGTTCCAGCACAGCCCTCGCCTTCCCCTTCTAAGAGAGAAATCCAGCTTAGTTGCTAGTCCTGGGCCTCTCTGGTGTTTCTCTCAGAATATATCGGCACCCACATCTCTCCTGTCCCCTATAGTGATCTCCTGGGTGGGGGTGGCTCACCTACCTCCACTTCAGAAAGGCTGTCCTGTCCTCCCTGACTCAGACTGAGATGTGGCTTGTAGCTTTATGGATCAACCATGGCTGCTCCAATGTGAGTAAGGCTGAGACCCTTTGGGGAACTGACAAATCATAGACCCTCCAAGGTAAATGCAGATTATTTTGTTTAATAGGTGTCAGTCACCGGACATGGTGGCACATGCCTGTAATCCCAGTGACTCTGGAGACAGAGTCAGGAGGACTGCAGGTTCGAGGCCAGAGGCAACCTGCATAACTTAGCAAGACCCTGTCTCAAGATAAAATATTTAAAAAGGGGTAAGAGTGCAGCTCACTGGTAGAGCACATGCAAAAAGCAGATGTGAGGCTCTGGGTTCAGCTCCTAGTACTTCGAAAAGAGAAAATAAATCTAGATGTAAATCTCTCTCTCTCTCTTTTGGGGGGTTGGGTACTAGGGGGCTGAACCCAAGGACTTATGCATACTTCACAAGTCATGTGCCATTGAGCTGTATCCCCAGCCCCTTTTTAATTTTTTAAAGGGAGACAGAGTCTTGCTAAATTATACAGGCTGCCTCTGGCCTAGAATCTGCAATTCTCCTGCCTCAGGCTCCTGAGTCTCTGGGATTACCAGTGTGCACCACCGTTCTCAGCTAGATGTGAACTCTTGAGCATGTATATAAAACTGGAGCAAGATTTGTTGAAGTTGAGTACTGTATGTTCTTTAA
Source organism: Pedetes capensis (assembly GCA_007922755.1). Taxonomy (NCBI): domain Eukaryota; kingdom Metazoa; phylum Chordata; class Mammalia; order Rodentia; family Pedetidae; genus Pedetes; species Pedetes capensis. The sequence goes on along the minus strand of VMDO01015330.1, from coordinate 25,658 downwards.
TCCATGCACTTTCACAGTTTTAGAGGGCTCTTGAACATAAATCCACTCTGCACATGATTCTATTCTGCAAATAATTTTAGTAGCACTCTAAAACTGTTGAAAGGGTGGAGATTAGATTCAAGAATGTATGGTATATGCTGCTTCTTTCCATTCTAAGACCATAGCCAGAACTTTATGTTCCTTGCTTGCAAGGAGTTTGTTACAGGGCTGAAGGCAACTGTTTCTAAACAATGAGCTCCTTCTCACATTTATTTATTTATTTATTTATTTATTTATTTATTTATTTATGCAGTACTGGGGGTTGAACCCAGGGCCTCGCGCCTGCATGTTCTGCAAGTGCTGGACCACCGAGCTGCACCTCAGCCCATTTTTTTTTTTTTTTTTTTACTTTTTTGAGACAGGGTCTCGCTAAATTATGCAGCCTGCCTCTGGTCTCGAACTTGCAATACTCCCGCCTCCGCCTCCCAAGCCGCTGGGATTACAGGCATACGCCACCACGCCCAGCCTCCTTCTCACTTTTAAAAATTGATTTGTATGTGCATGTGTGAATAGTTTGAAGAGTTGGAACATGTGCATAGATTTGTGTGACTGTCACCACAATAAGGACACAGAATAGTTCCGTCACCCAAAAGCACTCTTGGCCACCCTTTTGTGGTCCTGACCTCTGCACACCACTGATCTGTGTTCTGTCCCTGCAGTATGGTCTTTCCCAGAAGGTCATATAAATGGAATCTTCCAGTATATAATCTTTCCAAACTGGCTTCTTTTGCAGAGTTCTTACCATGTTGCATGTCTTATATTTTGTTCCTTTTTATGGTAAATAGTGTTCTTTGTGAGGACATACTGCCGTGTGCTTTTCTGTTGACCTCTTGGAGGACATTTGGATTGTTTCCAGGTTTTGATGATTATGAATGTACATGCTGTAAATGTTTGTATACAGGTTCTGTGTGACTATGTCTTGATTTCTCGAGGGTAAATACTTGGGTGGGAAACAGTTAGGTGTGGGATTGTGGGGTCATGTGGGAAGTCTGTGTTTAATTCTATAAGAAACTACCTTCTTTCCAGTGTGGCTCTTGGGTTTCTCATTCTTACTCTTGTTCTCCTGTAGGAGCATTTCATTTGTTCTCCTTGCTAGCTGTTGGTATTGGCAAATTAAAAACAAAATAATTTCAGTTTCTCTAACAGATATATATGTGGGCTGGGATTTAGCTCAGTTGGTAGAGCACCGCTCTGTAGTCTCTGAGGTCCCGAGTTTGATTCCTAGCACCACAAAAAAAGAGGGGAAGGATGTGGCAACCCACTCCCGAGGCAATCCCGAAACAATCAGCCATTGAAAATCCTATGAGGGTCACTATGAGTCGGACAGGACTCAACAGCACCTAACAACAACAGCAACAGATATGTAATGGGGGCTTATTGTAGCTTTAATTTGCATTTCCCTAATAATGAATGATGTAGAGGTCTCTTTTATGTGCTTATTTGCTATCAATATATCTTTTTTGGTGAAACATTTCTTCCTGTCTTTTGCAAAGTTTTTTCTTTTTGGAAATCAAGTTGTTTTCAAATTGTTTAGTCTTATAGATTTTTCTTTACCAGTACTGAGAGGTTGAACACAGGATCTTGTGTACACTAGGCAAGTACTCTCCTGCTGAGCAGCAATCCCTGGTCCCTTTATTTTCCTATTTTGAGACAAGGGTTTATCTAAGTTGTGCAGGCTGCCTCTGACCTTCCTTAGTAGCTTGAATTACAGGTATGTACCATGGTGCCTGGCCTATAGGTTTTTTTTTCTTCATTTTTCTATTCTTCCTGAATGCAGATCATTTGTCCCAGTCCCACATACTGTCCCAGTCTGTGGCTTGTCTGCTTACCTTTTCATTTCCTGGGCACTGCCTTTCATACAGCAAAAATTTTTATTTTGCTGAAATTCAACTTATGAATGAATCTTTTTGAGGCAAGGTCTTACTACATAGCCCATGCTGGCCTTGAACATGCTATGTAGCCCAAGCTAGCCTGAACTCACAGTCCTCCTGCCTCAGTCTTTGGAGTGCTGGGATAACAGACATGGGCCACCACACCACACCTCAATGTGCATTTTATGTTGTTGTTAGGTGCCATCAAGTTGAGTCTGACTCATAGTGACGCCATGTACAACAAAGCAAAACATTCCCCAACACTGTTTGGCACAAGATCTTTTTTATGTTTAAGCTCATTGTTGCAATCACTGTGTCAATTCATCTAGTTGAGGATCTTCCTTTTTTTGTTGACCTGCCACTACCCCAAACATGATTTCCTTCTCCAGGAATTAGTCGCTCCTGACTACATGTCCAAAATACATAAGACACAGTCTAGTCATCCTTGCTTCCAAGGAGCACTCTGGTTGCACTTCTAGGATGGATCTGTTGGTTCTTTTGTCAGTCTATGTTTGTCTCCAGCACCATAATTCAAAAGCATCAATTCTTCTCCTGTCTCTTTTATTCATCATTCAGCTTTCACAAGCATATGATGAAACTAAAATTACCATGAATGAATCAGGGACACCTTTGTCTTCAGTGTGACATCTTTACTTTTCAGCACAGCTTTTCAGTACTACTTTGCAACAGCTTTTCCCATTTCATTTAGTCTTTTTATTACTTAACTGCTGCTTCTGTGAGTGTTGGTTATAGAACCAAGTAAAGCAAAATCTTGGATAACCTCCAATCTTTTCTCCATTTATCATGAAGTTGCTACGGACCCAGTTTTTAAGGATTTTTGTTTTGATACCGAGGCACAATCCATACTGAAGGTTGTGTTCTTTGATCTTCATCAGTAAAGATTTCAAATCCTCTTTACTCTTTGCAAGCAAAGGTATGTCATCTGTATAACAGAGGTTGTTTAATGAGTCTTCCTCCAATCTTGATGCCACTTTCCTCTTCGGAAGGTCCAGCTTCTCAGATTATTTGTTCAGCATTGAGACTGAAGAAGTACAGTGAAAGGATACAGCAGCCCTGATGCGTACCTTTCCTAACACCAGGCAGTGTTTCTTGTTCTGTTCCAACAACCCCCTCCTGTCTATGTGCAGATTTCTCATGCGTATAATTAAGTGCTCTGGTATTCCTATTCTTTGCAATGTTATCCATAATTTGTTGTGAGCCACACAGTCAAATGCTTTTGAATAGTTGATGGAACATGGACATCTTTCTGATATTCTCTGCTTTCAGCTAATATCCATTTGACATCAGTAATGATGTCCCTGGTTCCCTGCCCTCTTCTGATTCCTGCTTGATTATCTGGCAGTTCCTTGTCTATATACTGCTGCAGTCATTTTTGAATGATCTTTAGCAAAATTTTACTTACATGAGGTATTAATGATATGGTTTGGAAATTTCTGCATTTTGTGGATCCCCTTTCTTGGGAATAGGAACAAATATAGATTTCTTCCAGTCAGTTGGCCAGGTAATGGTTTTCCAAATCTCTTGGCATAAACAAATGAGTTCCTCCAGTGCTACATCTGTTTGCTGAAATATCTCTATTGGTATTCCATCAATTCCTGGAATCTTGTGTTTCTCCAGTGTCTTCAAGGCAACTCCCACTTCTTCCTTCAGTACTGTTGGATCCTGATCATATGCAACCTCTTGAAATAGTTGATTATTGGCCAATTCTTTTTGCTATAATGACTCTGTGTGTTCCTTCCATCTTCTTCTTTTTCTTTCTTCCTTTCTTTCTTTTCTTTTTCTTTTTTCTGTGCTGGAGGTTGAACCCAGGGCCTCCCTCTTATGTGTTTTGCAAGTGCTGGACTACTGAGCTGCACCCTTAGCCCCCCCCCCTTTTTTTTTTTTTTACTTTTTGAGACAGGGTCTCGCTAAGTTACACACACTGCCTCTGGTCTCAAACTTGCAATCCTCTTGCCTCTGCCTCCTGAGTCGCTGGGATTACAGGCGTGTGCCACCATGCCCAGCTCCCTCACATCTTTTGATGTCTCCTGCATTGTTTAATATTTTCTCTGTAGAATCCTTCACTACTGCCACTCAAGGCTTTAATTTTTCTTCAGTTCTTTAAGCTTGAGAAAAACAAAGTATATTCTTCCCTTTTGGTTTTCTGTCTCTTTGCACATATCATTATAATATTTGATTTTATTTTCTCAAGCTGCCCTTTGAAATATTCTGTTCAGTTCTTTAATTTTGTCCTGTCTTCCTTTTACTTTAGCTGCTTGACATTCAAGGGCAAGTTTCAGAGTCTCCTTTGACATGTAACTTAGTCTTTTCTTTTTTTCCTGTATTTTTAATAACCTTTTGCTTTCCTCATGAATGATGTCTTTGATGTCATGCCACAACTCATCTTATCTTTAATCATTAGTGTCTAATGCATCAAATCTGTTCTTGAGATGGTCTCTGAACTCAGATAGGTTATACTCAAGGTCATACTTTGTCTTGTGTACACTTGTTCTAATTTTCTTCAGTTTTATTTTGAACCTGCATATAAGCAATTGATGGTCTGATACACAATCAGCACCTAGTCTTATTTTGACTTTTGATATTGAGGTCTTCCATCAGCTCTTTCCACAAATGTAGTCAGTTTGGTTCCTGTATGTTCCACCTGGTGAATTCCATGTGTAAAGTCACTATTTATGGTGGTGGAAAAATGTATTTGCAATGGAAAGGTCATTGGTCTGACAAAATTCTGTCACGATCTCTAGCATCTTTTCTGTCACCGTGGCCATATTTTCTAACTACTGAGCCGCCTTCTTTGTTTCCAACTTTTGCATTGTGTAACTGTCAGTGCATATTAATTGCATGCTTGATCAATTTCAGACTGCAGAAGGTGGTAGAAATCTTCCCTATCTTCATTTGTAGCCTTAGTAGTGGGTGTGTAAATTTGCATGATAGTCATATTAATTGGCCTTCCTTGTAGGCATATGGATATTATTCTATCACTGACAGCATTGAGACTTGAGGTTGGTTTTTTTATGATGAATGCAACCCCATTTCTCTTTAAGTTGTCATTCCTGGCACAGTAGGCTATATGACTATCTGATTCAGAATGGCCGGTACCATTCTATTTTAGCTTACTGATGCCGAGAATGTTGATATTTATGCACTTTCTTTCCCTTTTGACAATTTCTAATTTTCGTAGATTCATACTATGTACATTCTATGTTCCAATTATTAATGGATGTTTACAGTTGTTCCTTTCTCCTTTTGAGTCTTACCACATCAGCAAGTGGACATCCCTGGGGCTTTACTCCATTCTCATCATTAAGGTCAACTCTACTTTGAGGAGGCAACTCTTCCCCAGTCATCTTTTGAGTCCCTTCCAACCTGAAGATCTCATTTTCTGGCTCTGTGCCTGGCAGTGTTTCTCTGCTATTCATAGGGTTTTCAATGGCTAATTTTTTCTTGAGGGGATTGCCATATCCTTCTCCCTAATGTCTCAGCTGAAATCTGTCCACTGTGGGTGACTCTGCTGATATTTTTAATAAGGTGGCATAGCTTTCAACATCACAGCAACATGCAAGCCCTCACAGTATGGCAAACTGACAGACAAGTGAGTCTTTTATGATTATACTTTTTGTGGCTTATTTAAGAACTTGTTAACTAGCCTCTGGTCATAAAGATTTCCCTTCTAGAACTGCATTCTTAGCTCAGTGGTGGAGTACTGGGCTAGCATGGGTAAAGGCCCTGGTTTTGATCCTCAGCACTGAAAAAAAATTTCCCCTCTGTTTTCTTCTGAAAGTATTTTAGCTTTATGTTTTTTCATTTAGATAGATAAGTTTTGAATTAGTTTTTGTATAAGGTATGGGTTTAGGTTGAAGTTTATTGATTTTTTTTTATGCATCTGGATGTACCATTATTCCGATATTATTTGTTGTCAGGGTCTGTCTAACTGCTTTTGGAGCTTTGTCAAAGATCAGATTACCATAAATGTTGAGTCTGTTTCTAACTGCTCTGAATTCTGTTTATAGATGTATGTGGGACTGTCCCTTCATCGACATCACCCCATTTTATTACTCCAACTTTAAATCTTAGAATTAGGTCCGATGAATCATCTAACTTTCTTTCTTTTTTTCTTTTCTACCTTTATTTCTTTTTTAAAAAATATTTTTGGAGGGGTAAGAGTGTAGCTCAGTGGTAGAGTAGTTTAGCACATGTGAAGCCCTGGGTTCAATCTCTAGCATCAAAAAAGAAAAGAAAAAAGTTTTACTTTTTCTAGTCCTTTGCCTGATGCATTTTAGAACTTGTTTGCCTGTGCCTTAAATTTTTTTCTGTGATTTCTGTTGAAATTATGTTAAATTGACAGCTCAGTTTGAGGAGGATTGACATCCTAACCACTTATTTCTTCTAATCCAACAGAATATATTTTTTCAATTCATATAGATCTTTGGTTTCTTAGTATTTTGTAATTTTCAGAATACGGATCTTCATGTTTTATTAGAATTATTACCTAAGTGTTCCCCTCCTTTTTTATAGAGCTGCTGTGAATGGTGTTTTATAAATGTCAATGTACAACAGTTCCCTACTGGTCCACAGATATACAAGTTTTTATATGGTTTGGGTAAAACTTACTTATTTTAGGAGATTTTTGTAGATTCTTTGGATTTTCTACATAGTAGATCATGTTATTTGTGAAAAGGAGCAATTTTATTTTTTCCTTTCCAATTTGTATGCCTTTAAGTTATTTTCCCTTCATTGCACTGACTAGGACTTCTGAAAGGGTTCAGTAAGAGTAAAAAGAGTGAGCATCCTTGCCTGATTTCCAATCTTATGGGGAAATCGTTTAAGTTTTTTCACTGTGTAATATGATGTTAGCTGTTGGATCTTTTTAGATGCCCTTTATCAGCCCAAGGAAATACACTTATGTTCTTATTCTCTTTGCCGAGAGTTCTTATCATGAATGAATGTTGAATTTTTGAGCTACTTTTTCTCCATCTGTTGATGTGGTTGTGCAGTTTTTCTTCTTTAGTCTGTTATTACAGCGACCAGTTATTATTTGACTTTGTGCTGGGGATCCAGTCTTGGGCCTCACTGATGCTAGGCAAGCACTGTAGCATGGAGGTGTATCCCCAATCCATTGATTATTTTTGAATATTATATCAGCCATCCATTTCTGTTATAAGCCACCTCATAGTGTGTTATTATATTTACGTATTTCTTGATTTTATTCACAAACATTTTGTTGAGGAATTTTTCTCTTCTGTTCATGAAGAATGTTTATCTGAGTTTTTTCTCTTTATGTTGTCATTGTCTGGTTTTGTTATCAGGGTAAGACTGGCCTCATATATGTTAGGAAGAGTTGTCTGCTCTTTTATTTTCTGGAAGCTTCACTACTTTTGTGGTCAGAATGAGACAGATCATGGGACCCACCTCTCCTTGGGATGCTGGGCATGCAGTATGGTTAATACACTGTTAAAATCCCTATTAGTGTTAATGATAAGATGTTCTTTAAAATTATTATTCTTTGCTATAAGTGTCCCTTTTACTGTTTATTTTTCTGTAGAAAGTACTGGTATCAGGGAATGGGGCGATCTGATTCTCTGATTGGCAGTTGCTGTGCTTTCCCTTTGGGATCTATTTTGAAAGAAAGAATTTTCTTCTTTTATTTTTTGTTTTGCAGTACTGGGGCTTTGAACCCAAGACCTTACATACACTTTGCAAGTACTCCACCACTGAGCTACCCTCCCAGCCCCCCCACCCTTTTAAATTTTTTATCTTGAGTCAGGGTGTTGCTAAGTTACACAGGCTGTCTCTGACCTTGAATTTGCCATCCTCCTACCTCCTCCTCCTCCTGAGTTGCTGGAATTACAGGCATGTGCTGCTGTGGCTGGCATGAACAAAAGAACTATTGTCCAGCAGAGCCACCCTCACACCAGCACCTGCTGTTGTAAGTGCTCCACGAACATCTGGGGAGGAAGCTATAGAACTGCAAAATTTTGCTGCAGCTACAGCTCCTGAGGGTGCATCCCCAGTCCGCCTATCTCATCTAGCTTGCACTAATCTTTTTCCTGCACCCATTTCCATCCAGGCCAGAAGGGAGCACTTCTGGTGACCTAGAAGAGGGACTGCTATGACTAGTGCCAGGGCCCAGTGTTGTGATTGGTATAAACACAAACCCATATTTGCATGACAAAATAGCAGTGATTGGTACAGACACCTCCTCCTTGCATTATAAGCAGGCTGTTCAGCTCACTTAAGTGAGTGGGTGGGAGACTCCTGCCACACTCTTCTCCCCTGGTGCCATACCAACAGGCCCATACAAGGCCTCCTTAGAGTGGTCTCTATGCCTACCTTGGGTAGCAGCTAAGCAGGAAACACAAAAAAAGAAGAAAAGGTGGCAGCAGCCAAGACACTAGCAGGACAGCAATGAGGCAATAGTCACCTCCTATGGCCTGATCACCATGGCAGGTGCCTGGCTGGAGCCAGCACCAGGAAGTCGCTTCTCCACTGCCCAGCAAGGAACAGACAGCAGCTTCTCCCCACTTTGCTTCTGATGGCCAGCAGCAGGCACTGCTTTCCTGCTGCCCTGCAAGAAAAGTCTAAGGAGCACTTGATCACCCACAGCAGCTGCAGGGGACAGGCCACAAAACTGTGGCCTTACAGGGGCAGCCCTATCAATGAGCTGTAAGGAGACTGACAGCTGCCAAATGGTCAACAGCAGAACAGCAAAAGCAGAAGGGCAGTGACTGTTGTCTCCTGAAGGACAGTGGCAGTGGCCAGAAACCTAGACAATAGCTGAGCAGTTCCAGAGAAGGGACCAGGGCAGGAAGAAGAGGGATGGTAGAAGTGAGGAGAAGGTAAGAAGGGGCAGAAAGCTCAGACTGAAGGAGAACAGAGGGAGAAGCTGCTAGATAGTCACTAGAAGAGTTCCAGAGCACTGTCAAGTCTTCAGGACCAAGGACCTCAAACACCCCGGGAGCAGTAACACTAGCTGCTGTCAGGGATGAGGATCCTGATACCTAGGGTGCCCGGGAGCTGCAACACCAGCTGCCATTGATGGCTGAGGATTCCCAACTCCTCAACCTGCATAAATAAGTGCTGTGACACTGGCAGGCTGACTGAGGACACCCAGCTCCTCAGCATGCCTTGGGCTGTAGCACTAAGGGCCGTCACTACCTCCTGCCACTCCAAACTGCTGTTGCCATTTGCTGGTGCCCAGAGACACAGCTGTTGCCTAAGAGCAGCATTTGAAGGGCTCCTCCTCACCTATCCACAATTCTATCCAGGTAGAGCCTAGGGACCCCACACAGCTGATTGGTGACAAGAATGGTGCTTTCATCTGGTTGGTAGCTTTTTCCAACCTATGTGCACATCTGCCTATGCCGTAATATTTGAGTAGGCCACAGGCAGCTGAACACTGCTAGACAGACAGAGAAACTATTGCTGGTAACCAAGTAGATTGAAAATGGGAAAGGCTTTGTCAAATGTTTTTACTTTTGCACATCCTGGAGTATGGGTTGCAGAATTCTAGGAACAGAGATTGGCTTTCCTGCCACCCAAAAATGAGGTTCACTTAATAATAAAGGTCAAACCTGGCATTTCTCACAATCAAGTTTGAAGAACAGTGTGTTAGTCAGCTTTCTATTAGTATAACAAAATACCCAAAAAACCAACTCAGAAGGAAGAAAGGCTTCTTTTGACTCACTGCTTCCATGGTTTCCAATCATGGTCACTTGGCCCTATTGCTTTGGGCCTATGACAACCTAACATGTCATGGTGGGAGCTTGTGGCACAGGAAGTTGCTCATCTCATGGCAACTGTGAAGCAGAGAGGAAGAAAGAGGAAATGGCTTAGGTCCCAGTGTCCACTTCAAAGGCATGCCCCAGTGACCTAACTTTTTCCCACTAAGTTCCCCCTCTTAAAGGTTTCACCACCCCCAATAGTGCCTTAGGCTGGAGACCACGTCTTTAACACAGAGGCCTTTCAGGAACGCTTACCCAAACCATAGCAGGTAGAGTAAAATCTCCTATACAATCATGAGGTCAATAAAAGTACAAAGCCTTTAGAATCCAAACTAACAGTGTTAATTAAATGTAATAGTCTTTTCTCCCAGGACAAAATCATCACAGTATACATGGACACATCCTGTCTGCTGTGGTACTAGTGCTCTAGGTTTGTCTTGCCTCTGCCACCACATGGCATGCAGTTGCTCATTTTTTCTACCTTTTCTCTCTGGACTATGGCAAGAGCTCTGCATGGTGAACCATGATGTCACTTGGTGTTCCAGATGTGTGATTGTTGTATGAAGTTTGCATCTGATCTTTTCATCCATAAACTCCAAAGCCAATACTAGCACTGCTGTTGAGGCAAAACCCAATTGAAAGGTGAAACCTATCCTCACATAGAGAACTCTGTGCCCTGAGAACTTGGGGACTAAAGGACTTGGGGGTTTGAGAAGCTCTGCTCCGCAGTTCCACCTCCTCCCTTCATATGAACAGCCTAGAGACAGCAAGGAGTCAGCATGGGTTGCTGGAGTTGCTGACTCTGCAGGGTGTTTACTCATTGTGAACCTCTTTTCTATAAACTTGATGAAGTTGTTTGTTGTTGTTAGGTGCCGTTGAGTCTGACTCATAGTGACCCTCATAGGGTTTTCAATGGCTGAATGTTTCAGGATGGTTTTTGGGAGTGGACTGCCACATTCTTCTCCCATTTTTGCAGTACTGGGATTGAACTCAGGTCCTCAGAGAGTGCATAGCTGGCATTCTACCAATTGACTTAAACTTCAGCCTTGTTGATGAAGTTAGTGCACTGGAACTGCCTAAATTTTAATCAAAGCACATAAACACTTTATGTTCAACAGCTTTTCCATGCCCTTCATCAACCAAAGGTGGCTGAGCCTGGCCAGATTGCAGTCTGAGAAGCGTTCCTGGTATCTCTATCTCCTTTTGCTCTTCTGAGGTACCTCTCCTGATTCAGGGTCCCCATGTCTTCCTGAAATTTATGCCCCTTTTCTGAGAATGAGCTGAGCCCTACCATCAGCCATATGGGACCCCAGGAGCACTGTGTGCTAGCTCATCTGAAGCCATCAGACGTTTCTCTTGAATACTACGGAATCAAATACTTTTCCCCTAAAGCATAGAATTTCAAACTTTAGAAAACAGGTTGAAGAATGCTTGGGTTCAAGGACTCCCAAAATCATTCAAGGCCCCTTGTCTGATGCTGTTTAGGACTTTCAGGACGAGGAGATGCATCCTTCCAGAGCTTTTCTCAGCATCCACAGGTGTGGTTTGCAGACACTGGTGGAGGTTACTTTCTCAGTGAGCCTTCCTTGCACACCCCACTCTCCTTCCTGCCTTATTTCTCTCCACACTACTTATCACTGTCTGGAATAGAATTAATGAGGAGCAGGGAGTCCAGCTCGCTGGTAGAATACTTGTCTGAAATACACAAGCCTGTGTACAATCCCCAGCGCTGCCCCCCAAAAAGTAGAATATAATTTGTGTATTGTTTGTTTCCCCTCAGTGGAATGTAAACTTCACAAGTCAGAATTTTTGTCTGTTTTGTTTGCTGCAGTCTCTTGAGGGCCTGGGGTGCTCTGGAGCACATACATAGTGGGTATGCAGTAAACACTTGATGACTGAATGAACAGTGTTTTGTACCTTCCTTCTCCCCACCATTTTTTTGGTTGAGTCAGGGTCTGCCTATCTGCCCTGGCTGGCCTCACACTCCTGGGCTCAGGTGATCCTCCAGCTTCAGCCTTCTGTGTGGCTGGGACTGCATGCAAATGCGACTGTGTTTGGCCTTTCTTTTTCCATGTATGTATGTATGTATGTATGTATGTATGTATGTATGTATGGGCTGGGATTTAGCTCAGTGGGTAGAGCGCTGCGCTGCAGTCTCTGAGGTCCCAAGTTCAATTCCCAGCACCGCAAAAATGGGAGAAGGACCTGGCAATCCACTCCCAAGGCAATCTCGAAACAGTGGGCCATTGAAGACCCTCACTGAAAACCCTATGAGGGTTGCTATGAGTCAGATACCGACTCAATGGCACCTAACAACAACATGTGTGTATGTGTGTATGTATTTTTGTTGTACTGGGTGTTGAACCCAGAGCCTCATGCATGCTTTTTTTAAAGTGTTGTACTATTGAGCTGCACCCCTAGGCCATTTTTTACTTATTATTTTGAGACAAAGTCTCACTAAGTTACACAGACTGCCTCTCACCTTGAACTTGCGACCCTCCTGTGTCCTCCTCCGAGTAGCTTGGGTTACAGGCATGAGCCACCATGCCTGGCCTTTCCCTTTCCTTTTCCTTTTTGAGGATAAGCTGTCCATGGCCTATATTTTGTGTGCCTGTGGCTCTTCCCTGTTAATGTCCTCCTAGCTCTGATTTCGTTCAGCTCCACAAGTGGCTTCACAAGTGGTCACATCCTCTCTGGCCCTGGCCATTGGGACAGGAGAGGATGGGGTTTATGACTTGGCTTCATTCACATGAATGAGGCTCTCTGGCTGTGCAGATCCCTAAGGCTCAATGTGAGTCATCACATGATGATCACTTATGTTGAAGATTATACAAGCCTCTTGGGGCAGACCGAAGGTAACAGGTAATTGCTGAAAAGTAAAAATACTACAAAACATGTAAAACCCTGGAGAATAATACAAGGTCATAGAAGCAAAACAACCTTGTTGGAAAAGCAGAGCATGCAAGCCTGTGTCTTGCGTCTGCTGCTTGATGTTCAAAAATGAATTTTTGACTCTCCATATGTGTTTTGTTGTGAGTATGAAGTGGGAGCATATGCTGTCTCCACTTTTACTGCTTTGTGTTTAAAAAACACTGGTACATGTATTCTCAGTTTCTTTGCCTGCCCACTTGTAGTTGCACCTAAATATAGTTCTCAGGGGAACCAGAGCTACCTCATCAATAATCTCCTTGGTGTTGGGGAGTAGAAAATTTAAAAATCTTAAGTAGCAAGAATAAGGTGACTGTTCTTTGAGGACAATGGAGTGGTTCTGAATGAATCTGCATGCCCAGAAGGGTGTGTGAAGAAGGAAAAAAAAACATATGGAAATTAATTTGTTCAGCTCTTTTAAGAAGTCTTGACTATTTAAACATCCTTATAAGTTCCAAGGACATAAATGTTTATTAAATGAGTGCTTAATTACTGCTTGTTCTATTTTTATTATTTATTTATTTATTTATTTATTTTGGAGGTACTTGGGGATTGAATGCAGGGTCTCACACATACTTTGTAAGTGTTGTAAGTGCTTTATAACTGAGTTGCACCCCAAGTTCATTTTTAATTTTTTTCTATTTCAGGACAAGGTCTCACTAAAGCATATTTATCTTTAGACAAGGAGGTTTGTCATTTGTTTAGATCATCTCCCCCCCCTTTTTTTTTTTTTTGAGATGTGGTCTCACTATGTGTCATGGTTTGCATATAAACTGTTTCCTGGTCATGTGCTTTAACATTAGGTCCTCAGCTGTTGGCGCTATCCTGGGAGGCTATGGAACCTTGGGAGGTGGGATCCAGGATGGCAGAAATGAGTCATGGGGGTGGGTCTTTAGAGTTTTTTTTACCTTGGATCCAAGGTTACAGGAAGCTCTCTCTGTTCCTAGTCCATCATGGGTCCTGTCACCACTATCACCATACCTCCCCTGTTGCCATTATGGATTCACTAACTGTGAACCCCTGGTAAATCTTTTCATCCATACATTTGGGTTGGTTTTTATGCTACAGTGGTGGCAGCTGACTAATACACTATGTTTGCAGATTCCAGCAATCATCTTGGCTCAGCCTCACAAATTCTGGGGCTACAAGCATAGGTACCATGCCCTGCATTTTATTGATTTTTAAAAAATAGGTCTCATTGTATCAATTGCCAAGAAACTACAATTAAAATTTCCAACTGTGACTATAGAATTATCTGCTTCTCTATTCCATTCTGTCAGTTTTTGCTTTGTGTATTTTGAGACTCTCTTGTTTGTTGCTAACACATTTATGGTAAGACTTTATGCTGAATTATTATGAAAAGTCTCCATCTTCATAATACTCTATGTCTGGATATTTATTAATATGACCTCTTCATTATTCTGTTTATAGTGTGTCCATGACATAGTTTCTCTATTAGTCCATTTTTTGTTATTGTAGTAAAATACCTGAATCTGGGAACTTTATAAAGAAAAGAGGATTATTTAGCTCACAGGCTAAACTGCATGTCACCATCTCTGGTGAAGACTTCATAGGAGATGGCATCCTGGTTGGTGTCCATGCCAGAGGAGATCACATGGTGCAACAGACACCAGAACAGCAGGGAGGAGGCAGGCTTTTTGTTGTTGTTTTTTTTTTTGTTTTTGTTTTTGTTTTTGTTTTTGTGTGTGCATATATATATATATATATATATATATATATATCAACTCACTTTCTTCACAAGTGAGTCGGCAAGACTGCAATTCCCTTCTGTGGGAATTCCAAATGACCTTAATTACTTCTCACTAGGCTCCACCTCTTAAAAGTCCCTCTACATCAACACCACCATACTGAGAAAGAAGCCTCTAACCCATGTACAAAAAACTTCCTTTGTCTCTATAGATTTGCCTATTCTGGACATTTCATATGAGTGGAATCATCATACAGTTGCTCCTTTATGTCATTTTATTTTTCTTGAGACAGACTCTTGCTATATAACCCAGACTGGCCTTGAACTCATAATCCTCCTTCCTCAGCCTCCCGTGTGCTGGAATTACAGACGTGCACATCATGTCCATGCCTACAGTGGGTCTTTTATGACTGACTTCTTTAACTTAGTGTAATGTTTTCAAGGTTCATTAAGTCAGCAGTACTTCATCCAGCCCAGGTTTCCTGGTTTTTGTTTTTGTTTTTTTTTAAACATTGTTGGGGATATATCTCAGTGGTAGAGCACTGAAAAATAAAGTTTATTTTTCAGAGCAGTTTTCAGTTCATAGCAAAATTCAGTGGAAAGTACATCAAGTTCCCCCATCCCTTCCTGACCCCAAAGCCTTCGCACCATCCATATCTCACACCGATGTGGTGTGCTTGTCACAGTCAATGAACCCATACTGATACATCATTATTATACCCAATCTCCAGCATATTAGGGCCTGGGGTTTACCTCACTTGGTTGCATGCTGCTCTGCACTCTCTGAGGATCCAGGTTTAATCCCTAGCACCACAAAAATGGGAGAAGGACATAGCAATCCACTCCCAAAGCAATCCTGAAACAATCAGCCATTGAAAACCCTATGAGAGTTACTATGAGTTGGGCAAGACTCAATGGCATCTAACAACAACAGCATATTAGCGATTACCCTTGTTTGTATATTCTATGGGTTTAGACAAATATAAAATGACATGTACCCACTATTACGGTGTTGTGTAGAATAATTTCAATGTGCCACCTGTTGATCTCTTGGTTCCCCATAATCACCAGTCTTTTACTCTCTTCACAGTTTTACCTTTTCTAAAATGCCATAGAGGTGGAATTTGACAGTTTGTAATGTTTTCAAATAATTTTCTTTCACTTAGCAATATGCACACATCTATGATTCCTCCATGCCATTTTATAGCTCAATAGCTTTCTTTTATCTTTTGTTTTCCTTTTCTTTTCTTCTTTTCCTATCTTTTTCTCTTCTTTTCTTTGTTTTGCAGTACTGGGTAGTTGGACCAGGGGTCTTGCCATGGTAGGCAAGCACTCTATCACTGAGCTGCATCCTCAGCCCTTTTTTATTTTTTATTTTTGTTTTGAAACAGGGTCTTGCTAAGTTGCACAGGCCAAAGGCTGGGCACAATGGGTCATACCTATAATTCCAGTAACTTGCGAGGTAGAGGCAGAAGGATCACAGGGTGGAGGCCTGAGACCATTTGACTAAGTATCCAGGATTGTTGGATATAAAGTAAGAGTACATTTAGTTTTATAAGAAACTGTCAAAATGTCTTCCAAAAGGGCATTTTGCATTCCCACTAGAATGAATGAAAGTGGCTGCGCTTCTGCTTCTCACTAGCATTTGATGGTGTTAGTGTTCTGGATTTGGGTCATTCTGTTAGGAGTGTGGTTGTGTCTCATTGTTTTATTTGTAATTGTGTAATGGCATAAGGGGTGCAACATCTTTCTTTGGCTTACTTACTGTCTATATGGCTGGGATTTAGCTCAGTTGGTAGAGCGCTGCGCTACAGTCTCTGAGGTCCCGAGTTTGATTCCCAGCACCGCAAAAATGGGAGAAGGGCCTGGCAATCCACTCCCAAGGCAATCCCGAAACAGCCATTAAAAACCCTATGAGGGTCACTATGAGTCCAATACCGACTTGATAGCACCTAATAACAACAATTGTTTATATATCTTCTTTGGTGAGGTGTCCATATCTTTTGCTTATTTTTTAACTGGGTTGTATTTTATTGTTGAATTTTAAGAATTCTTTATATATATTGGATACCAGGCCTTTTGCAGATATGTGTTTTTCAAATTTTATTTTCCTCTTCTGTGGTTTGTCTTTTCATTATCCTAACAGTAGCCAGACTTTTTATTATTATTTTAATTTTGACCTTTAAAAAAGAAAAACCACTTCTTAGCACCACATGGAATTTTTTCTAAGATAGACCACATTTCAGTCCACAAAAATGACCTCAACAGATAAAAAAAAAAAATGGCAATCATCCCCTGTACTTTATCAGATCACCATGGAATAAAACTAGAACTCAAAAGCAAGAAAAATTTGAGAAATGTTACAAATTCATGGAGACTAAGTAATACATTGCTGAATGAACATTGGGTCATCAAAGAAATCAGAGAGGTAATTAATGAGACTAAGAGCTGGTTCTTCAAAAAGGTTAATAAAATAGACACCCCCCTCTAGCCAGTCTCATCAAAAGAAAGAAAAGGCTCAAACTGAAAAAATTACAGATGAGAATGAGGTCATACCCACCAATACCAATGAAACACAGAAGATCATCAGGGAATACTTTGAGAAATTGTACTCCCCCCGAAAAGTGAAAATACAGAAAAATGGATAAGTTCATTAATACATATAAATTACCAAAATTAAGCTCAGAGGACATAAGCAAATTAAACAGACCAGTTGCATTCACTGAAATAGAAACAGTAGTAAAACACCTCCCAACAAAGAAAAGCCCAGGTCCCAAAGGGTTCACAGCAGAATTCTATCAAACCTTCAAAGAAGAATTAATACCTATTCTCCTCAAACTATTTCATAAAGTAGAAAAGGAGGGGACACTTCCAAACTCATTCTACAAAGCCATTATTACCCTAATACCAGAACTGGGAAAGGACACATCAAAGAAAGAGAACTATAGACCACTTTCCCTGATGAACATTAACACAAAAGTCCTCAATAAAATTCTGTCAAACTGAATTCAGCAATACATAAAAAAGATCATACACCATGATTAAGTGGGCTTCCTTCCACAAATGCAAGGCTGGTTCAACATATGAAAGTTAGTCAATACAATTCAGCATATCAAGGGACTTGCAAACAGAAATCACATGATCATCTCAGTTTATTCGGGGAAGGTCTTTGACAAAGTGCAACATCCTTTCATAATAAAAGTCCTGGAGAAAATGGTCATACTAGGGAAATTTCCATTTCCTCTAAGATCAGGAACCAGACAAAGATGTCCACTCTCTCCTCTCTTATTCAATATTGTGATTGAAGTCTTAGCCAGAGCAATCAGACAAGAGAAAGGAATCAAAGGGATACAAGGAAGAGGTCAAATTATCCTTATTCATGGGCAACAGGATCCTATACCTAAACAACCCCAAAAACTCCTCTAGAAAATTCTTAGACCAAATTAACTTCTTCAGCAAAGTAGCAGGATACAAAATTAACACTCAAAAATCAGTAGTCTTTCTTTACACCAATTATGAACTGGAAAAGGAGGACATTAAGGCAACAATCCCTTTCATAATAGCCCACCAAAAACTTGAATACTTAGGAATCAATCTAACCAAAGATGCTGAAGATCTCTATAAGGAAAATTTCAAAATATTAAATAAAGAAATGGCAGAGGATACTAAAAGATGGGAGGACTTCCTCTGCTCATGAATTGGAAGAATCAATATTGTAAAAATGGCTATACTACCAAAAGAAATTTACCGATTTAATGCAATCCCCATTAAAATTCCAATGACAGACTTTGCAAAAATCGAAAAAATAATCCTAAAATGGATATGAACACACACACACACACACACACACACACACACACACACACACGTATAGCCAAAACTCTCTTAAGCTGTAAAACAGTGCAGGCAGGATCACAGTACCTGACTTCAAACTATACTACAAGGCTATAGTGGCAAAAACAGCTTGGTACTGGCACAAAAATAGGTTTGGAGACCAATGGAACAGAATTGAAGATGCAGAGATATACCCATGCAACTACAGCCACCTGATTTTTCACAAAGGGGCTAAGGACATTCCATGGAGAAAAGATAGCCTCTTCAACAAATGGTTCTGGGCAAATTGGATATCCATTTGCAGAAAACTGAAAATAGGCCCCTGTCTCTCAATTTGCAAGAGAGTCAATTTGAAATGAATCAGAGACCTCAACATAAAACTGGAAACCTTAAAATTACTAGAAGAAAAGATAGGAAACATGCTCCAACACATGCGCTTAGGAAACTATTTCCTTAACAAGTCTACAATCACTCAGGAAATGGCACCAAGAATTGGCAAATGGAATTACATGAAATTAGAAAGCCTCTGGACAGCAAAGGAAACAATCAATAGTTAAGGAAGAGCCCACTGGGTGGGATAAAAATCTTTGCATCCTACACATGCAACAGAGGACTAATTTCTAGAATATACAGAGAACTTAAGAAAGCAAATTCCAAGAGAACAAATAACCCAGTACATAAGTGTGCAAAGGAAATGGTTCTCAAATGAAGTTTGATGGATCAAGAAACACATGGGAAAATGCTCATTATCCCTAGCCATTAGGGAAATGCACATCAAAACAACACTGAGATTCTGTCTCACTCTAGTAAGAATAGCCAAGATCAAAAACACAAATACTAATAAATGATGGCAAGGATGCAGAGAAAAAGGAGCCCTCTTACACTGTTGGTGGGACTGTAAATTAGTTCAATCAGTTTGGAAATCAGTATGGAGATACCTTAGAAAACTAAGAATAGAGCTACCATACGACCCAACTATACCACTCCTGGGAATTTACCCAATGGGAGATAAATCATCATACCACAGAAACACCTTCATTTCCATATTTAATGCAGCACTTTTCATGATCACAAGGATATGGAACCAATTAAGATGTCTATCAACAGAGGAATGGATAAAAAATTATATGTATACACAATGGAATATTACTCGTCAATAAAAAAGAATGAAATAATGTCATATGCAGCAAAATGGATGGAACTTAAGAATGTCATCCTACATGAATGAACTAGGCCCCAAAAGAGAAATATGTTTTTACTCATATGTAGGAGCTAAATCTAACCTCAAGGAAGAAAAAATTATACACACACACACACACACACACACACACACACACATACACACCTACCTACCTACCTATATACATACATACATACATAAATGTTTAATCAGGTTTATCTAAGAAGGGAGAATGAGCAGAGTAGAAGTTGGAAGGGGTCTAATGGGAGGCAGAGGTTGAAGAAGGGGCAAGGAGAGGGGAAATAATATGGAGGGAGAGGATAATCTCAAAATTGATGATGCAACAATACAAATACATGGGGAAAAAGGGAACATAATCCATAAGTGAATATGATTTTTTACTATGTATTAATCAGGAGGTTCTGTGAAATATGTAAATTGATGAAAGTATAACCCAAAGTGATGTGATAGTTGCATAATGGAAATAGTAAAAGCCTCATTCCTCTCTACCCCACCAACATTTAT
The DNA here is from genome assembly GCA_007922755.1 of Pedetes capensis. NCBI lineage: Eukaryota > Metazoa > Chordata > Mammalia > Rodentia > Pedetidae > Pedetes > Pedetes capensis. The sequence goes on along the minus strand of VMDO01015330.1, from coordinate 5,834 downwards.
AAATAAAGGGGATATAATAACAACAACAAAAACAACCTTTTTACTTTGAGGTAAGTATGTATTCAGAGGCATAGACCTGGTTTCTGTCTCAGCTCTGCCACTTGCAAGCTGTGTCTTTGGCAAGCCATTTAAACTCTCTGAACCTAAAGTTTTTCCTCATAACATTTCCACCCCTTACTCTCATATGGAACGCCCATGACCTCATGCTTGCCAACAGTGATCTTCCACTAATTAGGCACTTGCCTGACTATATGGCATTCTTTCCACTCCCGGAATCCAGTTTCCTGCACCACCTCTGCTCATGCAGCATGAAGGTCCTTCAATCTTAGGGCCAAAGGACATGGTGTTTTCTACTGGCTTCACAGTAGAGCTTCACAGTTTCACAGGAGCTTTGCTGCACTCCCTGCTCAGACTGTGTGGCCTTTTTCCTAACAACACAGACTGGTACAGGTCCATGGCCCAGGGCTGAGCACCCCAGTGTAAAGAATTACAGTTTGGCAGAGGGTATTTTATTTATTTATTTACTTACTTATTTATTTTTGCCCCTAGCATTTCAATTAACTGATCTGTTTATTGCCTTACATGCTGAGCATAGCTTCCCTAGCATTTTGAAAGTGCTGTTGCACTGTCTTCTCAGGCCCCTTGTTTCTGATGGGAGGTCAGTACTTGCTTCCCTGTATGTGATGTGCTATCTGTGTTTATCTGCTTTTAAGATTTTCTTTCTGTATTTGCTTTCTTATCAGTTTGGCTATGATGTGCCTTGGCATGATTTTATTCATATTTATCCTAAGTTGCTTTAATCTGTAAAGTGTGGTTTTCACCAAATTTGGGGAAATTTTCCCCTATTTTTCCTTTTTTTCTCCTTCTGAGATGTATGCTGGACCTTTGGAAATGATCTTACTGGTCCCTGAGGCTCCTTGGATTTTAACAGTCACATTTTCTCCGTTCCTAAGATTGGATGATTTCCGTTCATCTGTCTTTAAGTTCACTACCTCTTTTTTCTGACATTTCCATTCTGCCTTTCATGTGAATTTTTTATCCCAGATTTTTTAAAATTCTAGAATCTCCAGTTGGTTCTTTTTTGTAGTTTGTTTCTCTGCTGAGATTTTCCAGTGTCCGTTTGTTGAGAACATTGTCATCCTTAAGTATCGTTGTAGTGGCAGACAAAGTTGTAAGGCAGCTAACCCTGACATCTTGGCCACCTCAGGGTTGTTCTCTACATGTATTTGTCTTGAGAATGGTTTACTTCTTCCTGATTTTTCATTTCTGTGAATAATTTTGGATTATATTTTGGATATTGTTGAATGAATGTTATAGAGAATGTGAGATCCATTATATCTCACTTAAAAATACTGCTTTTTATTTGTTTTAATAAGCAGTTGGACACAAACAGAAAACTGCTTACTGGGCAGCAGCTCAAATCTCACTTTAGTTCTTTTATTCTTTTATTCTTAGCCAAGCTCTTCACAGGGTGCTCCACATGCATAGTTCAGGGGTCAGGTAAAGATTTGGGTGAAATTTATTCACAGGGTTTGGGACTTTTTCTCTGTGGGTCTCAACTTTTAAGGATTCTTCCCTTATTTTTCAGGTGCTATAACTGGAAACTTGGGAGAAGGATCCAGCAACCTACTCCCCCCCCAAAAAAAAAAAAAAAATCAACCATTGAAGACCCTGTGAATAGCAGAGAAGCACTAACAATGCTAGTTTTCACTGTTGTATGTAGGGTTGCTATGAGTCCGACACTGAGTTGGCAGCACCTGACAACAACATAAATGAAAACAAACTACTGTTTCTGGTTGCTATAACAAAACACCCATATATTCTCGGATCTAATCCACACTTTTCAACATTTCAAGAAGTCTTCTGAAGCAGACACTGTCTCCGAAGCTTCCTGTCACTCTCTTACTGAGAATCCAGTCTGCACTCAATTCTAATCTGTGTCTGATTTTGGAGCCCTTTAAAACTATTGCAAGGGTGCAGATTAGATTTGAAAATATACATACTTAAGGCTGGGTACTTTATGAAGGGTAGGGGTTTATTCTGCTCCATTATGGAGGCCATAAGTCCAAGAGCAGGTCACTCATTGGTTTGGCCTCTAGCGAAGTCCTCATGGCACATGCATTGTGTGGCTTTCCTTTCCAGGGATGCATAAGAGAATGTCCATTCATCCCCAGAACATAGAGGGTATGGACAAATCATAGGAAGGATCACATTAAGTCTGATTTGGTGAACTTTGAGTTTATTGGGGTTGCTTATGAGGTATAAGTGCCTCATGGGACCACTCCTCCATCAGGGAGAACCCCACCAAGGAGATCCATGGGAAGCTGTACCATTTACAATCCCACCCTCAGCTAGGCGTGTGGTCTACCACTGAGCTGCATCTCCAGCCCATTTTTCATTTTTTATATTGAGACAGAGCCTCGCTAAGATACACAGGCTGCCTCTGGCCTAGAATTTGCCATTTTCCTGCCTCCACCTTCCAAGTTGCTGGAACATGAACCTTTGAGGGGGAGCTCAATCCCTGTCTACGTGAAAGCAGCCTCGAACTCTGTCTTGATTTTTTTACCTATCAAGATTGGAGTTTTCTTTTCTTTTCTTTTTTGATGCAGGGTGTTGCTGTGTGCCCTAGGCTGGCCTAGAGCTCACTGTGTAGCCCAGGCTGGTCTCAAAACTTGTGATCCTCCTGCCTCAGCTTCCTGAGCACTGGGGTCACAGGCTTGTGCCACCACACCCAGCCAAACTGAGACTTGTGTTGATGTTTTAGATGCTCTGCATGGTCTGGGCAGGTCGGACCTCCCATTGCTGTAGCTCCTTCTAGAACCCCTGCTCTTGTTCCAGGCACTGTCTTTGGGTGGTAGTTCTCAGTATTCTGTTCAAAGTTGTTATTTGGGGAAGGGTTGGTTTGGTAGGAGTATTGGCCCCACTCGATTTTAAACAGATAGAAATTCTTTGTGTTATATGAAACTTTATAGTATTCTGGAGTCTCCTTAGGTCAGACACTGATTTGTATTGTATAATACTCATGATGTACTTAAATATAAATCTGTACCTTTAAAAATTATGACATTTTAAACCATACCTGTAATTTATATGAAACTGAAGTATTTTTGATTAAGCTATATTTTATTTTACTTTATGTTAGGTTATTTTAGATGGGGTCTCACTATGTCGCCTTCTGAGTAGCTAATGTTACAGGTTTTACGCCACTGTGCCTAACTGGTTAAGCTTTTAACCCCAGTTACCCAATAAAATTGATGTCAAAATATGACCTTCATGATGGCATTTTGTGGTTTGCAACAGAAATGTGACATTTCTAGGGGATTCATAGAGATACTGTGGACAAAGGTTTTTAAAACACCTGAAAGAAATATTATGGTCTGTAAGGTATCTTCAGTAAAGTTGTTAAACATGCTTGCATGGTGCCATGATAATTCTTGCTTTTGGTGAAGATGTCAAATGAGATCTCCTAGGGGTGCCAATGCCTTTGTTATTTTAGATGATAGTTATGAGCATGTTTGCTTTGTAAATGTTCTTTGAACCACATCCTTATAGTTTATGCAAGTTATCTTTGCATATTGATTCTTTTTTTTGAAATTTTTAATGTACAACTTAATGTGTTTCATTCTGACATGCCTTTCATTGTGACATTTCCATATATGCGTTTCATTGTACATTACAAAGATAACTTCCCTCTTATCCTCTTGTGCACCTCCTCCCCCTTCTTCTACACCCTCACCAAAGGCCTCTCTTCTACACTGCATGTCTTTTTGTGGGATTATTTTTCTATATACCCTTGCATCCCAATTATGTTTAAGCTCGAAACTTCCTTCTGTAGTGATCTATCTTTTTACGTTGTCAGTAGTATTACATGAATAATCTAGCCCATTTGTAGTATTACCATTCTTTGGTATTATTGGCATTATTATAATTATTTTCCAAACTATTAAAGTTGAGCTGTTTACTTTGAGGTTGCCCTCTCTCCCATTCCTTGTTTCTCCTTGTTCCTCCTCTCCCTCCTTTCTTCTCCCATATTGATTCTTCAGCACAAATTTTACAAGAAAAAAGAAAGATGTCCATTATGTATTGTGCAACTAGATGTAGCCTGTATGAAAGGCAGTTTGGCCGTATCTATTAAAATTGTTAAGTGTATCGATTCTGGTATCTTCATCATTTTTAGTAATCCATCTTTCAGATATGCTAGTACATGTGCTTAGTGACCCAGGTCCAAGAGTATTCACTGTAGTATTGTTTATAAAAGCACAAGATTAGGAATAATCCAAGTATACATCAGTAGGAAATTGGTTAAGCTAATTGTGGCCTATGTATATGTAGAAAAGAATGAGGTTAGGCACAATAGCTGTAGTCTCAGCTACTCAAGAAGCTGAGGCAGAAGACCAGCTTAGGCAACATAGGAAGACACAAGACCTCATCTCAGAAAACAAAACAAACAAACAAAAAACAAGGAAGCTCTTTCTATACTGTTGTTGTCATTAGGTGCTTCGAATCGGTGTCCAACTCATAGTGACTCCATGTACAGCAGGCAAAACAATACTGTCAGTGCTTCTCTGCTGTTTTCATAGGGTTTTCAATGGCTGATTATTTTTTAGGGAGTGGGTTACTAGATCCTTCTTCCAAGCACCTGGTGTCCCCAGGTGGTCTCCCATCCAAGTACTAACCAGGCCTGACCCTGCTTAGCTTCTGAGATCTGATGGGATCGGATGCACAGTGATATGGCTGCAGGCTCTTTCTATACTAGAGCTTTCTAAATTTGTGCTTGCATTCTTATATGTTTCTGTATGTGCATACATAATAGTGTTAATATCCAAGATATTCGGTGCAAAGAAATTCAGGTAAGACTTCTTTTTCCAGGCCATTTGAACCAAATCATCCCCCATTTTGAACTGGGAATCAAGTGAGAGTATTCCATTTCCCTTCAGTGGTTTGTAGGACAGCTTCCTCTAGTTCATAAGAACTTGAAATCCTGAGTGTGGATGAAGACAATTATAGATTGGTATTTCCCTGAGGCAGCTTCTGGTGAAAAGAAATTGACAGTCTTCTCCAGAAGATGACTTAAGTATCCTTTGTATCAAAAGTTACACAGACTGTCTCTGGGTTCAAACTTGTGATCCTCCCACCTCTGCCTCTCAAGTTGCTGGAATTACACGTGTACCACTATGTTTAGATAAGTTACCAGATTTTTAAGTAATGAAATGCAGTGTGTTGAAGGAAATAAAAGGCAAGATTGAGAACATCTACAGAGAACTGAGTATAAACTAATAAAATGGACATAATAGGGCTGGGGATGTAGCTCACTAGTAGAGCAATTGCCTAGCATATGTAAGGCCCTGGGTTCCATCCCTAGCACCACACACACACACACACACACACACACACACACTAGCTTGTTCAAGATAAATTTTAGATGAAAAGATGCACAAACATCAGTTTATATTTAACAGTGGAACAACCACAGCTGCATAGGCTATCCAGGAAATATCTAGACTGAACCATAGAAGACGAAATGATGGAAAATAGAGACACAGAGGATGCCATGAGGTCTGACCTCTCTTTAATTGGAGTCCTAGAAAGAGTGGAGGAGAATAGGGCAGTAGATGTATTTGAAGATTTGATGCCTTCTCTCAATATACACGAGAGTTAATTCAAAATGGGTAAAAGATCTCAACATAAAACCAGAAACTTTAAAACTCATAGAAGGCAAGATAGGCAATACACTCCATCATATAGGCATTGGAAAAGATTTCCTTAATAGGACCCCAATTGCTCAAGAAATTGCAACAAGAATAGATAAATGGGACCACATCAAATTAAGAAGC